>PVIR01000205.1:8243-225311 GCA_004026965.1 Petromus typicus
AATGTTGAGATTGTAACAAAAAAGTAAGGAAACAAATTTTATATATATGGGGGGGTGGTAGGGTGGGTGGGGCTATGGGAAAAAATGAGAATTAAGTTGTGTCTTATACTGGTACAAATCCCCATTATGGAGTGCAATCATGATGTGTATATTTAATGTACCAATAAAGATAATTTTAAAAAAAAAAAGTTCTAAATCCAAGCACTACAAGGATTGGTGTCTAGTGAAGGTTTGCTTTTCACAGATGACACATTTAGCTGCCTCATACAGCAAAAAGAAGACATAAAAGGAGACTAATGCTGTTGTAACATGGTAGAAGAACAGAACACACTTACTCTTTCGAGGCTGTTTATAGTCTCATCCACAAAAGCTCTGTCCTCATGACTTAATCACCTCTTCAAAGGCTTACTTCTTCATTTGGTTACAATTGTGTTTAAGCATCAATGTATGAATTTTAGAATTGGAACACATTCAGTGACACCATCCTCTTACACAACTGGTAAAATCTATTAGTAACAATGGTTATCCTTGCAGAGGAAAGTGGATGGAATGGGAATTTATTCTTCATTATATACCCTGTTGTACACTTTGATTGTTATGGCTACCTATAAGTTGTCTATAGGACCTCTTAACGTGTCCAGCCTTATCCTTTCTGCATCATGGTGAGAAAATAGGGTACATGCAACTGTGGTCCTTGGTCTGTCCTAAGCCAAAGGACACCAATTAGTCATCGGCTAGCCTGAAAGATAATTTCCATAACCTCTATTGTAAGAATATAGATTATTCTTGTATTCTCCATTTCTCTGTAATGTACACAATTTGGGGAAACCCATCATATATTTTTGTTACCTGTTCACTCATTCATTTATACATGTATACAACCAGCTTCAACTGACTGTCGCATGTATATAAGAACTCATATGTGATTCTTCTATAAAAGACAGAGCAAAAAAAGAAGCTCCTAATTTACCTTAATTTTTTTGGAGAATAATATAAATAAAGACTGATCTTTGCATTGCAGGTATTTACAGCAGATATGAAGATAAGTAACTCAAGAGAATGATATAAAAGCTGTGTGAATATGCAATGTACTATGGAAGTTAAAAAATTAATCAGAAAATGTTTCTTTGCTAAAAAGACATCTGAGCTAAGTTCTGAATGGTAATTAGATTTCAGGGAAAAAAAAACAAGATGGAATATGCATTTCATGTCATTTCATGTTGTGGAAACAGTATTGGCAGAAGCATGAAAACATGAACACACATGACAAGTCTCTCAGTCCTTTCAGACTATATATCAAAATACAAAATACCATACCGTAAGCAACAGAAATGTATTCCCTTTGGTTCTGGAGGCTGGACAGTCCAAGCCTGAATTTGCACCAGCAAATTCAGTGTCAAATGAGGCACTACATTCTGGTTCACAGATACTGCCCTTCACTGTGTTCTTACCAGTAGAAGAGGCTAGCTAGCTCCCTGGAGTTTCTTTAAGGACATTCCTCCTAACAAAGATGGCTCAGCACTCATGACCCAAGACTCCATATCTTAATACTATTACCTAGGATATTAAGATTTCAACATATGAATTTTGGGGAGACAAAAACATTCACTGTATTGTACCAAGTTTGGTGATAAGAAAATAGTTCAGTGGATTAGAACATAGTGTACACGGAAATGTTTAGAGGTAGAGAATACTAGAAAGCAATGAATAAGTCATACAGCCTTGAAGAGTATTGTGAATGAGCAGTAGAAAGCTCCTGAAAGTTTTTGAAAAGGAAGTAACAACTTCTATTCATGTTTTAGGCAGCATGATGTCATAAAATCACAGGCTTTCAAGTTACACAGAGCTAACTTTCTTGTACTCACAGTATCATTTCCCTATGTCTCAATTTCATCAGGCCAGACTAGCTAGATTTGACAAATGAAAACACTCAACAGTTTTATGCTACATAAATCATGCTGAATAAGTAAATATGTATATATATTCCACTTAGGTTCACACACACACACACACACAGAGGAATAGGTATATGTATATGTGTGTGTATATACATATACCTATTCCTCTGTGTGTGTGTATATATATATATATATATACATATATATGTATGTATGTACACACACAGATATATATATATATATATATATATATATATATCAGACTACTACTTAGTAGACTACTAAGTAGGCTTACAATGACCACCTATGGAATCAGGGGTAGAAGACTGCAAAAGGGGCACCTACACCCTGGAGAGCCAGAGGATGCCTTTGAAAGCTGGAGACCTGAGCGTTCCGGCAGAAGCCAGTGTGAGTCCCTGTGGGAACGCCAAAGCAGGTGTGGGAAGAATGAAGAGTCTGCACTGCAAGGCTAAGGGAACTGGAGACGCTGCTCAAGGGCACTGACAAGGACCAGAACTCCTTCGAAAAAAAAACAAAAGGAAAGACTTCCTTCTTCTTTCCCTTTTTATTCAGTCTAGGCTATAAGCCTTATTAGTTGGTACCAACCACATCCAGGGGGGGATCTTCGCTCCTCAGTTTTCAGCCTACAAGTCAGTCATCCACAGACACATCCAGAGTTTTACTAATCTATTACATGGTTCTTACTCAAGTCACATTCACGTGTTATAATTAGCAATCACACATACACACATACTGCTCTTCTGGTGACAATACAGAGGGTATATTATCAAAATAAGAGATTGCCTTGGTCACTTTCTTGTTGCTGGGATACAATCCCTGAAATAAATAGGTCACAGATGTGTAAATATACTATTTTTTCTCTGGTATGAGATTATGAAGATGTAAATGAGTTTTCATATGTATAGTTGATATTGTGAAATAGAAAATACTTAAAATGAAATAGGGTGTAAGGGTAAACAATGAAGGGGAAAAGAATGTAATAGTAATTAAAAAAAAGAAACAAAGCTTATGTTTATAGGGGTTGCAGGGTTACAGGGTGGGAGGGGGAATGGGAAAAATGAGAATCAAGTCTTGTCTTTCTGGTACAAACTGTCAATATTGAATGCGATGAGGTTGTGTATTCATAATGTACCAATAAAGATTTGAATTAAAAAATTTGTTTAATTTAAATAAGAATAAGCAAAAAAAAAAACCCCAAAAAACCTAACAATTTAAAGGAGGAGAGGGTTTCTTTTAGTCCATATTTCACTGGCTCCAAGATATGGTAGAGTAGTAAGGCAGAGGAAAAGCTGCTCATGGCAAACAGGAAACAAGAAGCGAGACAGATCCCTTCCTAGGTCATGTCCACAGTGGCCTACTCTTACCAGCCAGACCCTACCTCCTACAGAAGTCAGCTATAATCCTCCCAGAATGCCAAAGACCTTCCAAACAAATGAGGCTCTGGGAACCATTTTTTATCTAAACCACATTAGATACTGAATATGCCATATTAACAATTGCTGAGGAGTCTGAGGAGAAGGTGATGAAAGTACAAAATGATGATTGTGGGAAAAGAAATCAATGAACAGGGCCGGGGATTTAGCTCAGTGGTTTCGGCGCCTGTCTTGTAAACGCAAGGGCCCAGGTTCAAACCCCCGGTAACCACATACCATACTGGGTGTAGAGACTCATGCCCAGCAGCTACCAGTACCACATACCACAGTGCCGGGTGTGGTGGCTCACGCCTGTAATCCCAGCACTTGGGAGGCAGAGGCAGGAGGATTGTTGTGATGTGAGTTTGAGGCTGAGCTCAGGGCCAGCCTGAACTAAAAATGAGACCCTGTCTCAAAAAAAAAAGAAAAGAAATCAATGAACAAATGTAAGATATTGGCAACTGCTGGATAGAGGCCAAAGGATAGAAAAGTACAAGACAGCCCTCAAAAATAATTATCTGGCACAAATTTCACTACTGAAAAGACAGCAAACTTATTTATATAGCTGTTCCTTGCATCTTTTTTTAAATTTAATCTTTATTGGTACACTATGAATACACATCATCACTACATTCAACACTGAAAGTTTGTACCAGAATATGACATGACTTGATTCTCATTTTTCCCCCTTTCTACCCTGCAACCCCCATCCCCATATACACAATCTTTCTTTTTTTCTTTATTATTACCACATTCATTTTCCCCTCATTATTTGCCCCTACACTCTCTTCCTTTTAAAAAATTTTCTATCTCTCAATATAAACTATATATACTAAAACTCATTTACAACTTTATTTTCTCATACCAGAGAAAAGATATTTATACATCTGTGACTTGTTTATTTCACTTATGAGGACGTTCTCAAGGTATATCCATTTGAGTATGAATGACTCAATCTTATTGTTTTTAAAAATCATGAAATATTTAATACATAATTAAAGAAGCCTACATATTTTCCACTAAAATGTAAGAAACAGTTACAATATGCTTACTGTACATCAAGAGAAAGAGGTGGGGCTGTGAGTTTATTTAACCCTTGAGAAACCCTCTAGCTCTCTATGACTGAGAATCAGTAGTATATTTTGGAGGTATACTTTAGTATCTTCAGGTAAAGGATTTCACTGCTCTTTCATAGAATTTTATAATCAAAAATTTCTTAAAGGAATAGTTTATTAAATTAAGAGTAAGAATTTTCTACTTGGCTCATTAAAAAACATTTATGAATATTACCAAGATAACATAGTAACTAGAAAAGAAAGAAAATTTGCATGATGTTTTGAAAACATTCACTAAATGGAGCATAACACTTCATGGAACACAACACTTTGCTTAAATGCAATCAGATGGGAGAGTGTAGTCTAGGCTTACAAGCCCATTATAGTGCCATCAAAATCTGACATTGATAAACAATGCGGACTAAGTATAGGCATCACTTCGTGTTGGTGTGTTCTACCCTCTGTGTGATTTTTCCCATAAGATGACATCAATATAAATGAAATATTCAAGTGATTAATTCACCCTTTTAGTGAACACTACCACTTATGAGAGAAGTAGAAAAACAGATACACAAGGAGGTCAGAGCAACTTACATACCAGCAAAAGGACTGCTCCTTTTGCCAGGCCAATTCAAATTCACACCATAGCATATTTAAAAGATTTAAACGTCAGGCCAAGGTGGAGCTCAGCAGCACAGAGCCTATGCAGCAAGCATGAGGCCTTAGTTCAATTCCCAGTAGAAAAATAAAAAAGATCTACATATCAAAACAATTTAGGTCACTCTTGGAGAAGTAGTAGTGCAAATGTAAAATCTGCACATGCCAAGATCCACCATATAATAAATCACAATACTTACCTACCATGGATCCTATGATAGCTAATTTTATGTGCCAACTGTGGTAAGAGATTCCCAGATAGCTGCTGTTAAGTATTTTCTAGGTGTGTCTGTGAGGATGTTTAGGGAAAGTATTAGCATTGAATCAGAAGATTAAGTAAGATGATTCATCCTCACCAAAATGAGAAAGCATCACCTAGTCCATGGAGGGGTTGACCAGAATAAACAGCAGAGACTGAGTAAATGTGCAGTCTCTTCTTAAGCTGGGATATCCTCCTTCTTCAGTCCCTGGACATAAGAATTTCAAGTTCATGAGTCTGTGGCCTTGGTCCTGCACTTACACTACTGGATCTTCTGGTTTTCAGGCCCTCTAGCTTGGTCTAAAATTACACCACCCTGGACCTCCAGCTGATGGTAATCATGAAACTTCTCAGCCTTTACAACTGCACAACCAAATCCTTCATAATAAATCCCCCGATATACATATCTGTTTCTCAGGAGGACTGAGTTTCCTTCTTTGCTTCACATCTACTTATTGATACATTTTCTATTTATATGTGTGTATATAATATGCATTTTCAATTAAGAAAATCCAGCTACCTCCAGCAGAACTTTATGTGCATAATTTTATCTGTAGTTTACTTGCTCATACACAGTCCAAAGCTGTACTACCCAATACACTTTTAAAGAATTGGAGAAGGAAAGTCCATTAATTTTATTATGTTGATTATATTTTGGAATTATTATTTTAGATACTTACAATTAAATAAAATATGTTATTAAACTGATCTCACTTGATTCTTTTTACTTCTTAAATGTAGCTTCTAGTAAAGTTAAAAGTTACCTATGTGACTTGCATTATGTTTCTATCAGACAGCCTAGAGCCTACAGCTTACCCTGAACAGCCACCCTCTTTTAGGATCAGGTGCATTCTAATTCAGACACACCGTTACGAAACATATGATATAAAACTGAATATTCAAACACTGTCTTTCAAAAAAAGTACTGTAGAGTACACCTTCTTAACATATGACACTTTGTCACATCCCATCATGCTAAAATGAGGCATGTCCTTTCCATGACAGCAGTTTCAATCTCAGAAAGGGCAGTGTCAGCTCTGTTTCTTTAGACAGTAACTGGTAACAAACTATCAAGTATATTACTGTTGTTTCAAGGCTATTCTCAGTTCTTAGCCACATGGTCCCCTCATGAGAGAAGCTCAGAACATAGCGTTTTACTTCTTCAAAACCACCAAGCCAAAAAAACAAATAAATCTCCCAGCAAAGATAAACACTATAATCTTAGTTAACATAATCACACACATCTGTCCACCTATATCTTATCATGTTCCTTTATTCTAACCATTAAAAGCAGGTCACATGTTCCATACACCTTCTCGAGAAAGGGATTACCCACAGTTGTGAATACTAGGAGAAAAATACCATGAGGTCACCTTAGAATCTGTTCTATACAGTACAGAAACTGATTTAGGGCTTAACCTTAGTGAAAAGTACCAGTTGGGGCTGAAATATCTGTATTAGGAACATTTTAGCTAATATTTTTCAAATGGTAGAGAGGGAAAAGTGACCAAATTTCCTAGTTACCCAAGAGAAATAATTTTCTAAATAGTGAAAGGTCATGACAAGCAGCAGCAGCAGATTAGCCAATGAGGACAGCAACAGTAGCAATAGCCCTGGCAAGCAGTGTGTGGACTTAGACCTAAGAACTAAGTCACAAAAGCAGCAACTGGCATGACTTAATCGTCTTGGTGGAGTCAGAGGGCCAGACGAGGGGCCTTTTCAGAAATTTAGGGACTAGGGACCTGCAGGCAGTGCTGCCCAGTGAATTTAGCAACAGCAAAGGAAAAATCATACTTTTATCAGCCCCTGGCCAATGAGAAGTAGGTAGATGATAAACTTTCTGTTCTCACAGAAGTTTACATACTTCTGGGGAAAGGACAGAGAAGGTAGTTTCTGTGAACTCTTTTTTCCCCCTACAGTATAGAGATTCGACCCACAACCTAAGCCCTGAGCTACATGCCCAGTCCATTTAGAATTTTTTGAGTCAAGGTGTCACTAAATTGTTAAATTGTCCACTGGGGCTCCAATTCGCGATTGTTCTGCCTCAGTGTCTATGATGCCCAAATTACAACCCTTAAACCACTAGGCCTACCTCTCTAACTGTTAGTAAGAGAGAGAGGAGATTCAACATCACTGACTACAGAAGTGTCAGAGGTAAAGAAGATTCTCTGAAAACAAAGGTACTCTGATGGAGAAGGACTTACATCCTGACTCGAAAATTTAATTTGAAATAAGATATATGTGTATCAGCCAAGTGCCTGGGTAGTTTTAAAAAAGTGGCACCACTTCCATCCTTGCTTCTTTGGGGAAGAGCTTAATGAGAGTGAAGGAACGACCGAACACGAACCGTGGAAACGAGATTTTGGGAAAGACTGCACATCCTGACCACTTCACCTGGCCACCTCCCTCCAAACTCTGAGGGATACTGCATCCTATTTACGCTCTGCAGCAGGCAAAGGAAGCCCATTCCTCTCTCGGGACCCTAGGAAGAGAGCGGATGAACAAGCAAACTGCTGAGTTTTGCCCACTGAGTCCACTGTCACACTTCCGGGGGACAGAGCCCCTAAGCCAAGCCCAGGGACCGCTTGGAAAGAAACTGTACTGACGCTCGGACTTAAAGGCGTGGTAGTCCCCTGGGAACTGCATGTACATTATCTTGTCCGAATGTTTAATCTGGATTTTCACTGGACTCTTTATTTTGGGGGGGGGGGGTTGTCATTTGCTTTCTCTGTCTCTTCTCCCTGTTCCTTCAATTCTAGCTTGCAGAATTTCCCTTATACTCAAATATTTTACTTATTTCTCCCACTTTTTAAATTCTCATTTTCAAGTTTTTCCCTTATATTCTTCTTTCCTTCAGTCACTCCCATCTTCTCTCATATTAACTGTCCTCTCTACTGTGTTTATTTTGTTCTTCCTTATCTTACCTAGCCCTTTGTCTTCCTTTGTCTCTTATCCACCTTACAGGTACACAAATTAATCGACAGATTTGACAACTTTGCCACTTTCCTCAGTCTCAAATTATACTTTTCTGCACTTACATACTGCCTCACCCCCAAAATATATTCTTAAAATCTTCAACACTAGTCTTTTACTCCAATTATAAAAGACCTCCAAAGAATCTGACATCCTCATCTAATTTTTAACTGTTATTATTTTTCCTCTCTGCTTCCTCCTACTAACTTACTGTCCTCCTTCACCATCCTCCATCTCTGCCCTTCTTTTCTTCCATATCACAGAGTCACACTATATACAGGGTATAAAGGTAATTTATGAAGAGTGAAAGCATAAATGCAGAGTCAAGCACATGTAAGTGATGTATGATCAGATGTCATAATCATGGTAGTTCTCTCTGCACAGTACAATGACAGAGTCCAAACCATTTAAACTGAATAGCTGAAAAGATGAACATTATCTCTGGACAAATAAAGCCATAAACATATCACTGTAAAGTACAATCTAACTAAATATTTATATACACATGCAGAGGAACATGAGAAAACATAACAACAGAAGGCCCTCGAGGTTTCCCAACTGTCCCAAGGCACATGTAGGAGTCAGGGACAGAGAAGAAAGTAAACTCTCAGTAGTACAACTTTATGAATTGATTAAAGAAGTAGAGAAGCTTGATAAGTTCGTAGAAGATGTGACCCAAAATTTCATGGAATTATTGTATAAATTGATAAATGTGACTAAGAGAGAAACAAATAAAAAATTGGAAAAGCTGACCAAAACAGTTCAAAACATGAATGACAAATTTACCAAAGATTTAGACCCTGAAAATGTATCAGACAGAAACAAAAAATTGCATAGAATGAATACACTGTAGAAAAGACTAATGCTAAAATAATTTCTGAAATTGAGAACAAAATGGTAAGTTATGATGAATTACTCAGAGAACCCTTAAAAGTGATAAATGAATGATATAAAGTCACCTAACAGCTACTAAACAACAGTAAGAAGACCAATCTAAAGCCAATTGTAGAAAGAAAATAAAAGAGCACACATGAAACAAAAAAAATTATTTACAGAAATAATAACTAAAACCTTTTCAAGAATGAGGAAAGTGGGCAGGGGACTTAGCTCAGTGGTTCTGACACGTGCCTGGTAAATGCAAGGTCCTAAGTTTGATCCCCTGTAACCACATACCACAGTGCCAGGCATGGTGGCTCACTCCTGTCATCCCAGCACCCCTTGGAGGCAGAGGCAGGAGGATGGCTGAGTTCCAGGCTAGCTTGGGCTATATAGTGAGTTCAGGGCCAGCCTGAACAACAAAGCAAGATCCTGAATCAAAAAAGAAAAGAAAAAATGGAATGAGGAAAGATGTCAACATACAACTAAGGGAGGCTTACAAAACACCAATCAACTACAAGAAAAACAGAAGCTCACTATGACACGTTAGTCAAAATTCCAGATGTCCTACAATAACAAAAATACAATAATAAAACCTGTCAGAGAAAAGCAAAACATCATGGATTAAGATAAACCCATTAGAATTACGGAAGACTTTTCAACATAAACTTCAAAGGCCAGGAAGCTTGGTGAAGTAGTTCAAGCCCTAAACCTCCAAACCAAATTAATATATCCAGCAAAACTTTCTTTCAGAATAGATGGAAACATAGGGATATTTCACAGAAGATAATAAGAGATACATGAACACAAAACCAGCACTCTAGAAATTCTCAATAATATTCTGGACAGAGACAATGAAGCCAACAAAGCCAAAAATTCATAAAGAATGAATACACCAAACAAGAAAAATAGACAATAATAGCAAAAGTAAAGGCATCATCAGTAGAAAAAGAACACAATGTTAGGAATAAATTATCTCTATTCAGTAACAACTCTCAATGTTAATGACCTCAGCTCCCCCAATTAAAAGATACAGATTGGAAAACTTGATTTTAAAAAAACAACAATTCAATAGTCTGTCACACTGAAGAAACTCACCTAATCCAAAAAAGTATTTCTAACCCAAAAAGACTAAAAATCAAAGGATGGAATACAGTATTTCATGCACTGAGATGACAAAAGCAAGCAGAGATGGTAATTGTACTTTCAGACAAAATGAACTTCAAGCTAAAACTCATCAGAATAGAAGGTCACTACCTACTAGTTACGGGAACAACTCACAGGAAGAGATAACACCTGTAAATATATATGCATGAAATACTCCTGGACCTAAAGATAAAATCAATATCAATATGATCATAGTGGGTGACCTTAATATTTCACTTTCACAAAGGTATAGATAAAGTAAACAAAAAATGGACAAAGAAATATCAGAGCTCAACCACACCACTGAAGAAATGGACTTAATAGACAGATTCAAAGTATTCTCTACTACAACAGAATGTACATTCTTTCCACCAGAACACAGGACTTACTGCAAAATAGACCATATACTCATTCACAGAGCCTGCTTAAATAAATACAAAAGAATTAACAATCACCTCATGTTTACTATCAGATCATTGTGCACTGAAATTAGAACTCATCACAGAAGAAAGCACTGAAAATTTATACATACTAGGAGACTTAATAACACTCTCTTGACATCCAGTGGGCCATAGAAGAAATCAAAGAAGAAAATTTAAGTTTTTCTGGAATCAAGCAACAATACTAGTGCCACACACCGGAAGCTGTGGGACACAATGAAAACAATCCTAAGAGAGAAGCTTGTTACAGGCAGTGTTCACATTAAAAAAATAGTGAGCTCAAATAATGTACATTAAGGTACTGAAACAGCAACAACATAAACCCAAACTGAATTTAGGGCAAAATCATAAAGACTAGAGTAGAAATTAATGTGATTGAGACTAAAAAATACAAAGAATCAATAAATCAAAAAGCTTATTCGCTGAGACAATAAAAAATAGATAAATCCTTAGCTAAACAACAAAAAAAGATAGTGCAAGAGAGAAGACTCACATCAATATGATTAGAAATGAAAAAGGTGAAATCACAACACACACCACTGAAATTTAGAAGATAACTACTAGGAAAAGTTGTATTCCAACAAATTGGAAAATCTCAACAAAAAAAGAACCCTAATACATACAGGTTACCAAAACAAAATCAAGAATACATAAAAATTCTGAACATTCAAAAAACAAGCCACAAGGTTAAGATAATAATTATCAAAAAGAAAACAAGAAAAGCTCAGGACCTGATGGATTCACTGCTGAATTCTGCAAGACTTTTAAGGGATATTATAACATCAATACTTCATAAACTCTTCAATTAAATTGAAAGGGAAAAAGTACTCTCAAAGTCATTTCTGGAAGCCAGAATCACTCTGAGCTCAAAATGAAAGACTCAACTAAAAAAGAAAACTACAGGGAAACCTCCTTAATTAAAACAGATGAAAAATATCTTCAATAAGATATTGACAAATAAAATGAAAAAAAATCGCATACATCATGACCAAATAGGTTTCTTCTCATGATTACAAGGATGATTCAACATATGCAAATCAGAAAATGTATACCACATAAGCAAAGGTAAGGACAAAAACCACATGATAAGATCAATAGATACAGAAAAAGCTTTTGACAAAATCCAAATCCCATTCAGGATAAAAATCCCAAAGTAAATAGATATATAAGGACCTTACCTGAACCCGATAAAAGCTATTTATGAAAAACCAATGGCTGTATCATATTAAATGATGAAAAACTGAAAACTTTCCCTCCTAATCAGGAACAAGATGAGGATGTCCACTATCACCAGTTCTGTTCACCATAGTACTCAAAACCTGAGAAATTAGGCAAAAAAAAGAAATTAAAGGGACACATGTAGAAAAAAAAAGAAGTCAAACTATTTGCAAATGATTTCATCCTCTATATAAAAGGCCCACAAAATTCCACCAAAAAAGCCCTAGAACAATAACCAAATTGAGCAATGTATCAGAAAACAATATCAACACATAAAATTCAATAGCATTCACTGAGAAAGAAATTAAGAAAACAATACCAGTCACAATATTAAGAAAAAATAAATACCTAGGAATCTAACCAAGAATGTGAAAGGCTTCTCCTGAAATCTACAATACCCTGCAAAGGGAGCTTAAAGAAGACTTAAGAAAATAGAAAAATATTCCCTTTTCCTGGATAAGCAGCACCAATATTGTCAAACTAGTGATTCTTAAAAACTGATATACACATTTAACATACTCCTAATCAAAATAGCTATAGCATTCCTCACAATAGTAAAGAAAATAATATTAAATTCATACAGAGCTAAAAGAAGCTCAGAATAGCAAAATCAATCCTGGGCAACAAAAGCAAAACAGGCAGCATCATAATACTAGACTCCAAGTTGTACTACAAAGTTCCAGAGATAAAAACAGCATGGCATTGTCTCTCTCTCTCTCTCTCTCTCTCTCTCTCTCACACACACACACACACACACACACACAGATTTGTAGGTCAATGGAACAGAACAGAGAATGCAGAAAAAACCCTAGACACTTTCAGCTATCTAATTTTTGACAAAGGAACCAAAAACATATGTTAGAAGAAAGAGCACTTCTTTGGCAAATGATGCTGGGAAAACTGGTATTCCATATGTAAAAGATTGAAGGTAGTCCTATACCTCTCACTATGTACTAAGTTAGTATCAAGATGGATCAAATATATAAATATTAAAACAGAAAGACAACCTATTGGAAGATAAAATAAGCAAAACTCTTGAAGTCATAGATACAGGCAAGAGCTTTCTAATCAGAATTCTAATTGTACAAGAAAATACAGCAAGAATCAATAAATTGGATTATGTTAAAAGGTTTTTGCACACCAAAGGAAATAATGAAGCTACAAAAGGGGCAAAATTTTTTGCAGCTATTACTTAGACAGAAGACTACTATCTAGAATACATTAAAAAAAAATTCAACAAAATTATAGCTACCAGAATAAAAGACCCAGTAAAAAAAATGGAAGTCTGAAATAAATAGACATTTTTCAAAAAAATTACAAGTTGGCAACAAATATATAAAAAAAATTCAACATGTCCGGCCATTACAGAAATGCAAATTAAAACAACACTAAAATTTCATCATAGGCCAAAAAGAAGAGCAATCATCAAGAAATCAAATAATAACAAATCTTGGCATGGATATGGTGCAAAGGAAACCCTTCGATACTGTTGGTGGAAATGTAAACTGGTACAGCCATTATGGAAATATGTATAATTATTTATCCGAAAACTAAAACTAGAAATTCCACTTGACCCTTCTAGTCAAAGCTAAAGACATCATATTACAATGATACACATATACTCATGTTTATAGCAGCACAATTCATAATAGCTAAATCTTGGAAACAGTTTATATGACCATCAGCAGATGAATTTGTAAAGAAAATGTTGTACCTATACATAATGGAATATTTAGCTACAAAGGACAAATTTGACACATCTGTAGGAAAACAGACACACCTTAGAAACATAATGTGAGGTGCAATAAATCAGACACACAAGCTTAACTATGATTTATGGTGTGAATAATCCAAAGTACATCAGGTGGTTAAAGCAGAAGGATCACCACAAGTTTGAGGCCAGCCAGAGCTACATAGTGAGTTCAAGGCCAGCCTGGACTACACAGTGAGACCCTGTTTCTAAAATCCAAAAACTTAAAATACAAATAAAGAGCAAAATAAAAGACTGATGGAAGAACACAGAGAAATAGATGAAACCAAGAGACCAAGGAGAGAGGGGGTGGGAAAAGAGGGAGGATATAAAAAGATCTTAAAACAGATTATGTACATATATCAATTACTACCTACAATTAATCTAGTTGCTATAGGACAAAAACATGAAGAAATAATAATAACAACAACAATAATAATAATACAGGCATGGTGGCATACACCTGAAATCCCACACTTGAGAGGTTGAGGCAGGAGAACTGCTATGAGTTCAAGGTCAGCCAGTGCTACATAGTAAGATCAAAGCCAGCCTGAACTATAGATTGAGACCCTGTCTCAGAAATCAAAACAAAAAAAACTGAGGAGAGGGCATGTAGAGATGGAGGGAGGGAGGTGGGTAGGAAGGGGAAAGAGGATAAAGAGAATTAAGATATGTTAAGTACATATACCTACTCCCTAAAATGAAGGTAAACATCATCCACTACAAACATACACAGATAAAATTTAAAGTGTAGAACACAACTAAAAACAGTAGCTACTATAAAAAATAAGACATAGGGAAAACTAAGCCATAGTATGTGGTATCAATGCTCAGAAAAGATAATTTCTTAAACTCGGCATTTGTTATAGATGTTCTTTAGTATTAAAAAAAAAATCCCATAAACTAAAGCAAGCAACACGACAATATATTTCAGTAAGTATTGCTCTCATTTGTTCTCAACAAATAGCAGTTATTTGCTAGGAAATGTAGAAGGTGCTTGGAATACAATGTCAGCAGAAACAAGTACGTTCTCTGCTCTGGAGCCTTTTGAAGTGGAGAAATCGGGTATGGAATAACTAACTGTACAAAAAGTCACACAACTATTAATGGAAATCATTATCAATAAGAAAGTGATTTGAAAAAAATAACGTAACAGAGGTATTTGATCTAGTCCCTGCTCTCTTTCTGTGAATTGGTATTGAGCCCAAGACCTTCACACTAAGCTACATGCCCTAAATAATTTTTATTTTGAGAAAGTCTTGCTAAGCCACTAATTTGTGTAGGCTGGGGTCAAACTGTGATCCCTCTGCATCAGCCTCCCAGCATGCAGAAATTACATCTTGGTGCCAACATACAAGATTGGCAACTGTTTTTTTTAAACAAAAATAAAGTTTCTTCTAGCTGGTGTGGGGTCTATTCCTGCCATCTCACCTATCTGGAGGCTGAGGCAGGAGGATTGTAAGGTAGAGGTCATTCTGGACAAAATTTAGGAAGGCTGTCTCAAAAAATATCCAAGAATGTAATTCAGTGGCAAAGCACTTGTCCAGCATGCACAAGGCCTCAAGGATTAATCCCCAGTATCACACACACACACACACACACACACACACACACACACACACACACACACACAAATGAAATAATAACGTTATTATTGTAATGTGTAATAATAACATTATTATTGTAATGTGTTACTATCATAGAGGTGCTTGGATTGCATCTTCTATATTAACATTTCATAAAATAGGTTTGTCTAAGTGTGTTTTACTTTTCTGTGTTGTTGATCTATCAATTCAAACACTGTGCAGCTGCTAGAAATGGCACAGTGTCTGACATTTGACCTGTACCATATATTCAATGAATATTTATTGATTGTAAAAAGCAGCTTAGATCAATAGTTCCTCTAAAAATGCAGAAAATATGGCAAATGAATTCAATATAAATAAGTGTCAAGATAAATGAAGTAGAAGAAAATAATTCAGATCACACTAATGCAGCATTTGGTTCCAGGCTGTCAAAATATAACCCAAATAATCTTCATAAATAACTTGATGACAAAAATATTCTATGTTCTAAGATAGTAGATTAATGCAACAAACTGCAAAGGGAGACTTTCACTGAAACATTAGAAATGTAGTAATCAGATTTCAAAGACAAGCAGCTATTGACTGTCTTAGTCACTCTCTCATCGCTGACATAAAATACATGACACCCAAAGTTAGAGGAAAGGTTTATTTTGGCTCACACTTTGTCATGATACTGCAGAGGGGCATCACAGAGGAGAAATAGTTCACAGAAAAGCAGGGCAGGGAGGAGGCAGACAGCAGTGATGTAGTAAGCAACAAGCACCAAAGAACAGCCGGAGCTGTCTTTCAGCTCCTTATATCCTGTCTATGCTACCCACCTGAAGGGTGGATTGCAGGTACCCCCACATACCTACATACCCTTGATCCTAGCATCAGGCCCTTCATCCCAGCATCACGCCCTAGTCTCATGATCACACATCCTCGATCCAGCCATCTCTGAAAAGACCCACTATAACTGCATGAGGCTTCGGAGGGACATCTAGATGCAAGCCGTAACATTAGTCATGAATAAAAGAGAATTTCCTATATGCAAAAGTCAAAGAGGGAATATAAAGATAAACATTTAAAGTTAGGTTTATAAAGATATACAATGGATTTTTATCTGACAATAAATCTTTTTGAAAAATCCTATTCAGTCAAAGCTGACAATTACTTTAAACAGTCACTAAAATTACAGTATTGAGGGAAAAGAAATATTCCATAAACTATAAATGAAAATAAAATTGTTTCAAATATCTAAACATGTCTCCTTTTTACTTTTTGTTTCCATAATTTGTTATTTTTAGCAGGACTAAATTGTAACCTGAATGGTACATATTCAATGATCCACAAGAGGGAATTCTAATTTTTATTGTGCAAACATTTTTAAACCTCCAGTCATTTCCACTTACATGTAAGCAACCTCACAGATGACTCTTAGGCAAACCATTGCTGTGAGATCCTTTCCAGCACTCCTAAGGTTTATAGCCCAATATGTTTTTTAAAGTCTTTAAAGATTTGGAACGATCTACAAAATTATTTACTACTCATTCATCAGCCTTTGCTACAGAAACATGACAGTCTCTTCAAAGGAAAACTGGAAGATGGAAGCAGGTCTCAGAGGAAAAGTTAATTTTCACAGAATAAGCTTATATTTTTATATATTTATTCATACCACATATGCCTTAAAATAACCACAAGTCCCAGTTTAAAAACAACAAATTTACACAGTGAAACGAATCTAAACTACCTACGTAATTTTTATGTTTCTTAGATAGTTCTTTTCCCAAAGTTCCATAGAAATTACCAACGTTGGTACTACAAAAAAAAACAAAGCTGATTTTCTATATATTCAATAGGAACAAGTGAATTCTCCATGTCCCTAGATTTATTGTATCAGTGCCAAATTGAATTCTTCAAAATCCAAACCTATTTTTAATCAAATATTTTGATCCCAAACCAACTTTTTGTTACAGCTACTAATAAGAAATAAAATGAATTCAATGAACAATGAATTCAATGAACAATGAATTAAATCATCTCTTTCTTCTTAATCGCCAAGCTCCAATGAATGTATCATGAGTAGTGAAAATTCAAGGACAAGAGAGACAGAGAGAGAGGAACAGAGACAGATACAGAGACGCAGGAACAGAGATGAAAGGATCGACTCATGGAATAGGAAAGACTTGTTTATATGCTGCATTGAAATTAAGTTGCTGCTAGGATAGAATGCTGATAGAACTCATCTCAGATCCAGGGTCCAAATTCACCTAGCAGCAAGCCTCAGATAAATCGGTGAATGCTAAGTGGGCACATCTGTGACTCAGTTGAACTAGCAAATTAACTTACTAATGATTAGTGGACCAAGAAATCTCGATCATCTATTTTCCCATTCTGTCTCCTTAAGCTCCAAACTCCAGGTTAGAAATTGCTCTGAAGGACTTTCATGATCATAAAAAATCTAGTTTAATATTTTTTTCTCCTTCAGCTCAGTATTGCTTCAAAAAAATAGAATAAGTGATGGGAACTTTTAAAAACAAGTTACTAATCTTCCTTTTTTCCTCTAAGATTTATCAATATTTATTTAACTTCATAGTTTTGTGCAAAAAAAAAAAATTTAAAGGAAGAAAATAGATCATTCTATTTTCTAGAATGATCCACACCAGAACGTACAAGCCTACATAGCTCAAATATCTGCTAAGTTGTTCTTAATAGTGTATACTTGTGGCTTTCAATTCAGATTGGACAGGCTTGCCCTGTGTACTACTGTTTGGAAGCCTATCACAAGGATGTGAACACAATGAGTGCGTGTCTATCCTTCTCCAGCACGCATATTCACATACATGCACATATACTCAGGGTTTATTTCAATATATTCGATTTTACTATTATTCCATGATAGTGCTTTTTTACACTAGCACAGTATGTCTATCAACTGAAAAGATTTTATCTAGTTTAATTTTGTTGATTTATATTAAGAAACCCTAGCCATATTCAATAGGCTTTTTAAAATGACATAGGACTTCCTACTTTGAGAAGCACTGCTTTAAGTTTACCATTCAATTCCTCTAACAGTATCCTTTGTAGACATTTTCCTTGTACTTTTATGACAGTACAGTAACCAATTTATAATAATGCATATGACATTACAAAAGATTTTCTAATAAATTCTGAGCTAGTTTCTACAGACTTATCTGTCTCCACATTTTATCTTGACATTTGCTGACACTTAATTAGCTTCAATTTTATGGATTTAACTTCCAAAAAAAATTATTCACTTTTTACAAGTTTAAATGACCAGTCTTTGAAGATACCGAATTTGAGGTTTAAATTTCTACTGAAGTAGCAACAACATTCTAAAATAAATTTTTCCTATTTAAAGTGATCACCTCTATTAAAAGCACTCAACACTTAATATTTTAAATTCAGAGATAAAGAAACTCAGCCTCTTCAGCCTCCCTGCAGGCAGCTGCAGAAAAACTTGTGGTAAGCACCTGAACCCAAGCCCTACAGCAGGAACCAAAAGCTGCTACTGGAAATGTTTCTTCTTGATTGGTGTTATTTTACTTTTAAATTTTAATTTATTTTGTTCTTTTTTTTTTTTTTTTTTTTTTTTTTTTTTTTTTTTTTTTTTTTTTTTTTTTTGAGACAGGGTCTCACTTTGTAGTTCAGGCTGGCCCTGACCTTAGCCTCAAACTCACATCACAGCAATCCTCCTGCCTCTGCCTCCCAAGTGCTGGGATTACAGGCGTGAGCCACCACGCCTGGCACTGTGGTATGTGGTACTGGTTGCTGTTGGGCTTCAGTCTCCACACCCAGTATGGTATATGGTTACCGGGGATCGAACCTGGGTCCTTGTGCTTGCAAGACAGGTGCCGGGACCACTGAGCTAAATCCCCGGCCCTGTTCTTTCATTTCTTATATAATTTTTTTAAAATATCATTGACCTCATTTTGAAATTATGCAGTACATTCAAACTGTTTTTTTTTTTTTTTTTAAGTTTTTTGAGACAGGGTCTCGCTTTGTAGTTCAGGCTGGCCCTGAGCTCAGCCTCAAACTCATCACAGCAATCCTCCTGCCTCTGCCTCCCGAGTGCTGGGATTACAGGCGTGAGCCACCACGCCCAGCACTGTGGTACGTGGTACTGGTTGCTGCTGGGCGTGAGTCTCCACACCCAGTATAGGTATGTGGTTACCGGGGATTTGAACCCGGGTCCTTGCGCTCGCAAGACAGGCGCCGGAACCACTGAGCTAAATCCCCGGCCCTCAAACTGCTTTTTGAGTATATTTTTCTAGCAACTTTTGTTGTCTGTCTGGATATTACTCTTCGTTCTTTTTTCATATAATAACTTCTTTTGGCATCTAACCTTTGCATTTTTCTGCTGCTCATTTTTATATGAATTTAATTTTCTTGGACTTCAAGAAGAAAGCGTGCTTCAGACAGCTTTAACAACTTTAGTTGTTAAATATATGGCAGTTTGTTTTCAGAAGTTTCCTGGCCCCATCTCCTCTCCCACTTTAGTCCAAACCTCTCTTTTCTTCTTTGTTGTCTCTGTTCCACTGAATTTTGACTGCATCCGCAGTCATTTCCCCTCAGTGTGAGGTCCCAACCTGGAAGTAAAGCTAGTGAGTGTGTTTCAAAGGTTCAAGAGATTGAACAACTCAGGCCTCTGCAGTCCTTCCTCAGAGGTCCTCATAGTTAGCCATCTCTGCTACCTACTCTCTGTATGTCTTTGGACAAACTGCTCTATCTCTCTATGCTATTCTTTATAAGTGGGACTTTGAGGATGTGACTGGATCATGGGTGTGATACTCATCACTAGATGAGGCCACTGATGATTTATAGCTTGGCGTGATGTAGGAAGGAGAAAGACAGTAGGCCACTCTAAGCATGTCTGGAACAGTGTGTATTCCTCCTCTTCCTTGAGCCTCTTCTGGGCTCCCATGCCATAAACTGCTGTTCCTCTGCCAGTCCCCTCTGCCATGCTGCCTCACCTTGGAACCAGCCGATCAAGGGATGAAACCTCTACAAACTAAGAGCCTAAATAAGCTTTTCTTCCTTTAAATTGTGCATGCTAGGCATTATGTCACAGTGGTAAAAAGTACCTATACACCATGTTTATTATAGCACTATTCACAATAGTCAAACTATGAAATCAACCTAGGTGCCTATCAACAGATAAATACATAAGGAAAATATGTTCCAAATACAGAAGGGTATAAATAATGAAACCATGTCATTTTCAAGAAAATCAATAGAACTGAAGGTCAGTCACCAAACTAATCAAAATAAAGCAGATATAAAAAGATGTGTTACATGTTTCCATTTGGAAAATAAATGACAAAACCAAACCTAAAAGTTGATGAGGAGCTTCCACTGAGACTGGGGCTGGGCAGGAAGCTGGGAAGGGAGACAAGACTAGATGAGAGCCGAGAGTAGAAGAGAGGATGGATAGCCATAATACAGGCATCTATAGAAATGTCACAGGGAAATCCATTGATATGTACAATTATGTTAACAAAAATAAAATGTTATAATACAGCAATAAGGGTGACACTCCCAACAGTGTCGAAAAATAATTACAGTACTGCAATTCGCAGCCCACCCTGTATGAAGACACTGTCTTATGAAAGCCGCTCTAGGATAACATAAAGAACAATCATGGTTATATTCCTATAAAACTTTAATTTCAAAACTTAAAAAAGAATTGTGATAAATATGTTTAAAAAATACACTCTACATAATATGGTACCTGACAGACAACATAAATTTGCAAGGACTAGTGTAAGTTAAAATGTGGAGTTTTGTTTGAAAACTAAGAACTTCAGCAGCATATGGCAGCACATACCTGTAATCCCAGCACTCTGAGAGCATAAGGCAGGAGGATTCCAAGTTTGAGCCTGTCTTGGGTAATTTAGCAAGACTCTATCTCACAATAAAAAGTTTAAAAGGGAGGGTGTGCTAGAGATGTAGCTCAGTGCAAAGAATCTGGGTTCAATCTCCAGTACTACAAAATAAATAAATAGCAATAAACATTTCAAGACTATAACTATGAAGCATTTAAGCCAAACATGCATGCTATTTGAATTTATGGATTACATGTTTATAAAGCTAACCTCAGCTATACACACACACACACACATATACTACACTACATTATATATTACGCTATAAGGTATATTCTTAAAATATACACTGTACTAAGTAGCTGTAAGGGCAAGTAGATGGACATATACATGAGCTCTATCTTTTTCTCTTCTTCCTGTTATTTTAAGTAGGGTAAAAAGGGAAATTCAAAGTGAGTTCAAACTATTCCTAAAATTTTTTCTTCTTTTATGTGGAAAGTATAAGAAAAATATGAAACTAATTCTGAAAATGAAATAGGTCTTCTAGGTTACCTTGATATTTTTCCACTGCTCTGAATGGATCTTTGATTTCCACAAATTGAAGAAAGAGTAACCTTCCTAGTCATTTGTTGATTTGATCGGCCTACAAGTTAAATGTTTCCTCTGATGTTTCTATTTATAAGTAGAACTAAAAACCCAGGAAGTCTAATTTGGGATCCGTATGGTAGTTTATGTTCTACCATGTAGAACATCAAGGTTTGATTAGGCAGATCTTAAGGTTGTAGCCAGAAGGCAATAGTACAAGACATTCTAATGTCAACAAGGCTCCAAATAAGGTGTTTGACACTTAGCAGGCTCTCATTCTCACTAGTTCATATGCTCATCAGCCCTTCAACCCAAAGACAGCATTAAAATAAACATGTAGGTTAAAGGATAAAGATTTTCTGGAATTTAAGAGTATGATGAAGTAAGAAAAACTTTAAAAATTTGTTGCTAAAGATTTTCTAAAGTCCACCAGAAGGTTACAAGTGACAACCAAGTCTACATGACAACTAGGAGCTGTAAACCTTTGACTGTGTAAGCATCTGGAGAGTCCATTAAAATTCTATTAGAAAATTTCTCCAAGAGACTTCAGGGTTTTATATAACATGGTGACCAACTATAAATAGAAAGCTGATAAATGCTGTGAAGTATGCCTTTCAAGACTAATTTATGTGCCTTGAATGTGCAATCTTATACTATTTAATTCAGTTCCAGAATTATTTATATAGATAACATATGCCACATATAATCTATGTAATAGAAAATTAGAAACAGAAAATCTATGTAATAGAAAATAAAAGCTAATAAATGCATCAGAGTTCTACTTACATGTGATTATCCAACAATCATCAGTTTCAGGGCATCAGCCTGTCTTCATCACTGTTATTAGAATCATTCATCTTCATGAGAATTTTCCCTAGTTCAATAGCACTACTATTCTCAAGTTTAAAAACAGAATCTATAATCTCAATTTTTAATGTATCACAATGTATATTTAATATGTGCCATAAACTTAATAAAGCAAAAAACAGAAGTTATCATCTAAATGTAAGACAATATTGAAGGTAGGAATCTATCATTTTCATAAATGCAAAGCACAACTTTTAAAGAATTCTATTTAATGCACTTACCCTTTAGTATCTCCACAGATCCTTTAAGTATTATAATGACTTTTTCTATTAAATGATTAATAAATACATATGTGTTTGACAAGAAGTACTAATGGTATTAACAATTGCCTGGGGGTGGCAATAATTCAAGTTATATTGAGGTTGGCAAAAACCACTTGATGGGCATGTTGAACTAAGAATTCAAGCACAAAAACAGGCCAATGAACTAGAATAATATGATCACAATTATGAGGCATCATGAATATGAATCAAGTCTTATAGATTTTAATAAGGAAAGCAGAGGATAATAGCACAGGAATGCACAGACGACAAATTCAAGACACTGATCATGGGATACAGGAGAAAAAGATGAAAAATGAAAGATCTCTAATGTTTTCAACTGAAGAAACTGAGTATCACGATTAGTAGCAATAGTAACGGATTGAGAATTAACAGGAGTCCTCTGCCCCGAACTACTGGATGGTGAAGGAATCTCCTTGAACAGAGGAACAGAAAATAAAGTGCTGTCCCCAGCTGTTTTGTTTCCTGGGATCAGGGACAGTTCTAAGAGGTCAGTGCATATATGGCAAAAAATAGCTGACAGGACATGCAGGGATTCCAGTACAAATAAATGAGGCAAATGGGCAGGAATTAAGGAGCAGAGAAATAATACTTAATAGAGACACATTCTGTACCTTTGAGAATTGACTAAAGAATTGAAGTAGACCTCAGCTTTCAAGGATCTAAAAAGGCCATGGCAGAGTTCATGAGATCCAAGCTGACATAAAAAAATTTAAAATAGACTTAGGCCCAAAGCACCCAATCTTCATGAAGAATGTTATGAAGAAAAGGGTATTTGAAAAAACTCAAGAAAAAAACTAAACAGACACAGACCCAGGAAAATATTGCACAAAACTATTCAGCAATATGGAATTGGGTATTATTGACATGATTCTGCCCTTGAAACATTGTTAACATTTTTGAGTAAAAACCATTACTTATATATGTATTACTGTTCCATGACATATCATCTATTAGCGTAATGTCTAATTATCTTTAACTTTGTTTTTACGTTAAGGCTGAACCTACTTTATAATGATCTCTATTAGGTCAGATCTCATAGTTCTCCAAAGATGTTTCAGGAAGTAGACAATGAGTGTCATTTGAGTGCTTACTAGAAATTCAAATCTTTAGGGGCTTTCTAAGACCTACTAAAACAGAAATCCTGGGGAGAAAGTCCAGCAACCTGGGATGTAAGTTTATCTGGTGACTGATGAACTCTGAGGTTTGAGAACCACATTGTCTTAGACATTCTAGAACTAGACTTCTTTCAAGATCCAGAGATGTGTGATAGGCCAGAGAGGCAGACATATCAACTAGAAATAATGCGGGTTTACATCTT
Source organism: Petromus typicus (assembly GCA_004026965.1). Classification (NCBI taxonomy): domain Eukaryota; kingdom Metazoa; phylum Chordata; class Mammalia; order Rodentia; family Petromuridae; genus Petromus; species Petromus typicus. Next base: position 32,414 of record PVIR01000205.1, read on the forward strand.
GAGCAAGTTATTTAGCCTTACTGAACCTCAGATTCTTCATAGATAAAATAGAAATAATAATGTTTACCTTGAAAGGTTACTATTAATACTGCAGTTTATATATCTCCATGGTAATTAGGAGTGCTGGCTTTAGTTCTAGATCCAGTTCAAATGCCACTTACTTGTATGATTTTAAGCAAATCAACAGGCCTTTTTGTGCTTCAATTTTCTCATTTGTAAAGTGAATACATTTTACTCATAGGCTTGTTTTGAGAATGAGTATATGTATAAATTGGCTCAAAGACTGCCTATCACATAAGTGCTCAGTAACTCTTACTTGTTTATAATAGTGGAAATATAAATAACAATACTAAACTACTTCATGTAAACACATGTAGACCTAAAATATAGCAGATATTTAACATTTAGTATCAATTACTGTTACTGTCACCATATAGTTCTCACAGTGTTAGAAAAAGTTCTAGTATATAGGTATCCTTGTTATCTTCATACAGTATATGCATTCTAATCTCTTGCTTCTCCTCTACACAACCTCTGTGGATTAACTGCCTTGATAGTTACACCATACTGCACTACAGTTATGTGGAATGCCATCATGGGGAAATACTAAGGGGGAAAATGGAATCTCCTTGCGTTTCTTTTTCAATTCCTGTGACTCTGTAATTATTCAAAATTTAAAAGTGTAGAAAAACAGGAATAACCTGAAGTGGTGGCACATGCCTTCAATCTCATCTGTTGGGAGGCTGAGGCAGAAGGATTGCAAGTTTGAAGGCAGCATGGGTAAATAGCAAGACACTGTCTGAAAATAAAATTTTCAAGGAGTTACCTCAGGGGTAGAATGCTTACCTAGCATGTCCAAAGCCCTGAATTCAACACAGACAAACACATGCACACACAGAATAGTAACAACAAACACAATGGGTAGAAAGTTTGTCTACAGTGAGAAGTACTAGGGTGGCAGTTATACCTATAATTTTAATTTTTTTCTCATTGGTCAAAATTAAATTTTAAAAAGGCCACACATAAAACTAGGTGATTGTAAATGAATTAATATCAATTCTACTTCATCATCTTTTACCTTTCTATCTTATCTTCTTTAGTTAACATAAAGAGATCAGATTCTACAGGCCCCAAATTGTAAGTCAAAAAACTCTAACAATGAAAAAAAGTGAATACCTGGCCAATTTTGTTTGCTAGAGAAAATACATTACTGTATTAGTCCATTTTCCATTAGTACATGAAATACTTGAAGCAGGGTACCTTCTAAGGAAAATATGTTTATTTAGCTCATAGTTTGTAAGTCCAAACAGTATAGCAATGGCTCCAATGAGCCCCGCCCCTTGCATCATACCACAACAGTTGGGATCATGAATATACATAAGAGAAAGATGACATCGTAGGACAGCCAAATGTTGGACAGAGGCTAGGTTTGCTCTTTTTAAAACAACTCTCTTTAAAGAATTAACTCAGGCTCCCATGAGAACTACCTTAATCAATTACGAAAGTGATGCTCCCCTCCAAGACTTAATCAGTTCCTCATTATGTCCCAACTCTTAAAGTACCCAGGATCTCTCAATATCATCACACTGGGGACCAAGCTATGTATACATAAACACTTGGAGGACAAACTGTTTCCAAAGGTTCATTTTTCTGTCAAAAAGGAACCAGACCAACTATAACAAACACAGATTATATTTTGGTAAGATTTGACTGCTTATAATTTTTTTTCAGCCAGTACACTTTGCTGAAAGCACACATAATCCGAGGTACTTCCAAAACAGGAGAGATCATAAAATATATTCATACATCAGGACTTCATAATTTTCAACTTAATGTATGTATTATAAGAATAATCTAAACTGTTTAAGTGAAATAATTAACAATTATAATTCTTCTTGATATATTTTACCAACCCAAACCCTATGTATTCATTTATAAATTCCCTTACAAATCTGTTGCAAAACAGTTTCTTCAATCACATGATGCTAAGAAAACTTCATTATTTATTGAATATAGTTGTCTCCCTGTTTTCCTATGCCCAAAATAATGTTAGCATATGGCCAGGGATTTAGCTCAGTGGTTCCGGCGCCTGTCTTGCAAGCTCAAGGACCCTGGTTCGATCCCCAGTAACCACATACAATACTGGGTGTGGAGACACATGCCAAGCAGCAATCTGTACCACATACCACAGTGCCGGGCGTGGTGCCTCACACTCCTGTAATCCTAGCACTTGGGAGGCTGTGGCAGGAGGATTGCTGTGATGTGAGTTTGAGGCTGAGCTCAAGGCCAGCCTGAACTACAAAGTGAGATCCTGTCTCAAAAAATAATAATAATAATAATAATAATAATAATAACAGTAATAATGTCAGAATATAAAGTTACCTAACCCTGAATAGCCTATTTGAAGCAGGTCTCATAAGTACACAAAGTTTTACAGTGGTTACAACTACGTATTTGGTTACTGTTTCCTACAGACTGTTTGCATCCCTTAAAATTCTTCCTGAAATTCTACTCTCAAAAGTGATAATATTAAGAGGTGAGGCCTTAATGAGGAAATTGGTTGAGACAAGAGCTTCCTCACTCTGCTTGCTTTTTGTCATACGAAAATACAAAAACAGCTCTCTGCAACCAGGAAGCTAGCCCTTACTTGATGTGAACTCTGTTAGCACTTAGATATTGGACTTGATACCCACAGAACTGAGATGAAGTTAGTTGCTACCTTGAATATAGTAATATTCTACAGGAGTCCAAACTAAGGTAATGTCAAAATGATATTAACAGCTCTGTAATTTACTATTTCCTTGATCAGGGAAATTAGATTTCTACACTTGATCTTAGCCAAAAGGCCGAGAAGTGATTCAAATTAGATTTCTAAAATTTTGCCAGGCCTCAGAGTGGGCAACTAAGGGGAGATTACCTCAAGCTCTCAAGGCCATTCTGAACTACATGGTGAGAATGTCTCTAAATAAATAAAATCTCCTAACCAGGGTTAATTCTACTGTGTCTTGTCAATTAGTTGGCCAAGTTGCATTTAGAGTTATTACCAATTTCCTGAACAACTTCTTTATCCCTTTGATGAATTATGTGTCTTCTATCTTAGAAGAACTGAAAGTACAAGCATTAAACATGTAAATTTGTTGGCAAATGAGCAGTGACAATTTCAACTGAAGAATTAGGCCAGCAAACAAAATTACCTATAAAATTATAATTAAGAATTTTCTTTACAAAATGTATCACTCTACTTGTAAACACATAGACGATTCTGCCCTGAAACATGTTTGATTTATTCCTTAAATTTTAACCGTAGAATAAGCATGACATCAAATTAAGTATTCTTAGATGAAATTCAGTGTAAATTAAAAGCAGTAACAACTCAATCTACACATTCTTATAAAGAAGTGTTGGGTTTGTTTTCAATTTTAGGGACATTCTCTTGAAAAAGCTTAGATGCAGTTCTTGTACTTTCCAAATAGTCACTGAGTGAGTACACACTACGGGGCAAGTACTACTCAGTGCTAAGTATTCTGTAGAAAACAAAACAAATATTAACTGTTCTTGACTTCAGAGAGCTTACAGTTTCGATTTCAGTCAGACATTAAACAAATAAAATTACAAGATGTGGTTATTGCCTATTAGTGCTTTATCTCTCTTAGTTGGTAATGCTGATCAAATTCAATTTCTGCAGAGAATTTCGGGCATTTATTCATCAAACACATTGTACCTGAATGATATGAAAAGCATACAACAGTAGACAATTCTATAAATTCCATCTTGAAAAGAATCTTGAAGTTTATCTCAAGAAGTACAAAATATTAACAATGCATGCATGCTAACAGAATAACGTTCATATAATTCATTGGTAAATTTTTTTTTTTTTTTTTTTTAAGGTTTTTTGAGACAGGGTCTCACTTTGTGGTTCAGGCTGGCCCTGAGCTCAGCCTCAAACTCACATCACAGCAATCCTCCTGCCTCTGCCTCCCGAGTGCTGGGATTACAGGCGTGAGCCACCACGCCCGGCACTGGTATGTGGTATTGGTTGCCGCTGGAGTGAGTCTCCACACCCAGTATTGTTATGTGGTTACCGGGGATTGAACCCGGGTCCTTGCGCTTGCAAGACAGGCGCTGGAACCACTGAGCTATATCCCCGGCCCAAGGTAAATTTTTTTATTGAAACTTGTTTTTGACCAAATCCATGATGATGGAAAACACGTATACCAGCTTTACAACTGAGGGTCTCATCCTAAACTTTCAGGCAAATACAATCTTACTTTATTTAATGGATCTTGAGGAGAGCACAAATTTATAATGAACCTTATCGTTTGTATTTTAAGATTTCCATTCAATTTACATCCAAGTTAATCTTTAGTGTAAATGATTTCCAGGTACAGTTTGTTTGCCACAGTGTAATGGAAAGTATGCAAAGTGATGACGGCTTTAAAGGTATTACTCTGCTTGTAAGCTTTTTTTTAAGCTTTCCTCCCATTAAAACATCAAGTGACTCCTATAGTATTTCAGCTATCTTCTTTTTCAGAGGCATCTCTGACGCTTATACTGTCTAAACACACGGCCTCCTTTTCGTTTATTAAAAAAGTTTCTCTCCTTTGACTCTAGAAGTGTTTAAGGAACGTTTGAACTTTAAGCGTTTATTTCTGCACTCATTCAGCCAGAACAAATGACTTGAAAAAAAAAGGAGTTTGTAGGGTTTCTCTTTCCTACCTCGACTTACACAAACATATCCAATGCCTGTTTCTGATCTAAGTTTTTGCTAACTACATCACATAGCACAAGGGTGGTGGTAGTATATTTATTTTAAAACATCTTCTCATATCCTTTTCTGGAATTCCCAGTAGGCTCTTTTGTAGTTTGTGTTATTTCTGCCTCTGGTAACGATGTTATAGGTAAAGAGGGTACCCTTTAAATTCATTTTTTTTCCCGCAAAAGAATTACAATGTAATATTACTATGTCAAGAGCCACGGTCCCCGCCTTCCAGAAGTCAGCATTTTGCGGCCGAGCGGCTTCTTCAACTTTCTAGGTCGAAATTCCGAGGAAGTGACATCCATCATCAAAGGACCGTCAGCTCTTCCCAAGGTCCTACCTGTTGCAAGTATCCGGTCAAGGACTTATCTGGTTCTTCCAATAGGCCGGCCCCTCTCCTCTTCCGCCTTCGTCCCTCCCGTCCACCCTGGGGCTCCGGAACTCACTGCAGTGCAGAGGGTACTACCCCCTGGGCCTGGCCTCCGACCACAGCACGCCGGGCCAAGGTGCAGCTCCGCTCCAGGAAGCGAGCCGAGCGCTCCAGAACCATCCCGGAAGAGCGGGCTGCTGAGAAGAAAAGAACGTTACTTTACTCCGGCTTCCACAGGGGCCCCCGACGTCTGGGGCTGCACTGACGACCGCCGCGAAACTACTTGTTCTGATCCCGTTCCCCGGCCTCTCATTCTCTTTCCCTACCTCCTCTCAAGTCTACTTCTCTTTGATTTCCTCCCACTTTCTCCAGAGCCACGTGGTACTCCCTCGCCAGCCTTTGCCGCACCCGCCCCGGGCCCTTTCCTCCCGGCGTAGCTCTCTTCTCCGTAGCATTTGCCCCCACCTTCCCGCCCCCGCTCTCCATCACCCCTTCTGATTGGTCGAGCGCACCGGAGCCTGGTTGGCCAATCGGCAAGCAGGGCTGGCAGTGATGGGCGTGGCCGCGGCGCCGGGGCCTTCAGACCGAGGCTGCCTCCCCCTCTCAGCCGGCTGCACATTCCGCCACCGTTGCCGCCGCCCGGCCCCGCAGTTGTCTTCGCTGGAGCTGCCGTCGCGCTGGGGCTAGGGCGGGGGGGTCGGGCGGGGAGAAGAGGAGAAGGCCGCCGCGGAGGTTGCGGAGAGTAGGAAGGAAGCGGCCGCCGGGCAGGCGCAGCAGCTCAGGCGGCGGCCGGGTTCCTGGGAGTGTCTGTGAGGCGCGGTGGTTGGGGCGGATCCCGCGGGGCCCGGGCTGGGGAAGGAACCACCGGCCCGGCCATGGCGGACAACGAGAAATTGGACAACCAGCGGCTCAAGAATTTCAAGAACAAAGGCCGCGACTTGGAGGTAAACTCAGGGGCGCCGGCGGGCGGGGCCCGCGGGCCTCGGGCCGCTCTCCGCCGGGACTGCGAGTGTGTGCAGTCGGGCGGGCGCCGCCGCCGGGCCGCGGGGGAATGGCGCTGGGGCCGCCGGCCGGTGACGCCTGGGCCGACACGCCGGGAAGTTTGTGTCGGGCCTGCTCCGCCTCCGCCGGGGAGCGCTGTGCCGGGGCTCGCCGGCGCGGCCTAGGCCTGCCCCGCGGAGCCGGCCGCCGCGGGTGCTAGAGGCGGGACGGCCTGCTGGCCGGCGCCGCGGAGGGAGAGGCGTGCGCGGGCGGCCCGCGCTGCCCCGGCCGGCCGGCTGCCGGCTTCGCGCTCCCGGCGAGCGGAGAGGCCAGCTCTAGCTTGCGCACCGGCTCCAGGCGCGGCGGGGAGGAGGTGGTGGGGACGAGCGTGCGACAACCGACGGGGCTCGGAACTTCCTCAGCAAGGCCGAAGCGTCTCCACTTAAAGGCAAAGACAGTTTTTCTGGTCATCTCGGCTCCGCTTTACCCCCGCCTCTCCCCAATGACCAAACTACAGGAGTCAACTTCTTCGTTGAAAAAAAAAAAAAAAAAAAAAAAAAACTGCTCCTGGCGTAAGAGGCCAGCCCGACGCTGCTAACAGTGCCTTCCAGCGGCCTGCATTTTACTGTGGAAATAGCTGATTCAAGATGTGGCTCGCGGTGTGCCCTCTTCTAGGCAAAGGGTACCCCTTATTTCCGCTTGTCCACAGATCTCTACCCTTTCCTGAGGAGACCACCAGCTGCATTCTTATGTCTGAAGTCCAAAGGGTTATACAAAGCTGTCATCCTCTAGACTACAGTATCCTTTCCCTCCACCTGCTGGGGGTGGGGGATGGGGTGGGCTATGGAATGGCACCGTCATATTTTATTATTTAAAGGAGAGGAAAGCTTCGTTATCTTACATAGAGGTCCTGAAGTTTTCAGTCCACATAAAGTATGTTTTAAAAGCACATATCTCAATGCAGTTTTGTTTTTGATAAAACACTTGTTTCTTTCAGTTTTAAGAATTTATATTTTTTTATTCCATTGTGAGCCAAGAATTTAACTTTTAAAAGAAAGTGGTAGTTTTTTTTTAATGTCGGTGCTCTGTATTTTTTATACTTTGATCTTCAGGCCTGTTTCTGCACTTGAGCATTTGCTCGAAAAACTATATTCAAAGTTGTAGTTATCCTGTGATTTTTTTTAAAAGGTTTATATGTGATATTATCCTTGTCCTTTTTCTAATGAAATAATTTAGTATCTTAATTGAAATAATTCACATACCATAACAGTCAACCTTCTAAATATCCAATTTACTTTCAGTAAATTTATTTGCATCCGTAACAGTGTGATGAAAGATATTTATAGTTAAAAGTCATAACTTGCAAAATTTACCACACATGTCTATAATTCCATCACTGCTGTAATCCCACCAGTCAAGAGCCAGAGGCAGGAAGCTCACTTCGAGTTCAAGACCTTCCTGCACTCTGTACTACAAAGGGAACCATTTCTCAAAAAACCTTAAAAACATAAATGCCACAGAATTCGGAAAATCAGTAATAAAGGGCCTCTCAAACCTTACACCCTTTTCCCCCCAGTTTTACATTTCTTGCGAGTTCACTGAGACTCAAGTTAACATATCATACAATTCACCCATTAAAATCACTTATGGCATATGTATAGTTACCCAGCCATTACTAAAATCAATCTGGGAACGTTTTCACTACCGAAAAGGAAACTCTTGCTCATTACTAGTCAGTCATTTACCTGCTACCTCAGCCCCAAGCAACGACTTTCTCTTTCTGCTTTTTTTTTTCCCCCTTCATAGAGTGAATCCAACTCATGATCTTACACTTGCAATTCAGGCAGTGGTGCCACTGAGCTAAATTCCCAGCTCTTCTTGTCTCTTCTGATTTGTCTTTTCTAGACTTTTCATATGAGTGGAATTATACAATTTGTTATCCTTTATGACTGGGTTCTTTCAAGATGTGTTATAATGTTCTCAAGGTTCATCCGTGTTGTAACAGTAATGTATCAATGTTTTTTTTCTGACTAAATGATATTTCAACATAGGGATATACTGTGTCACATTTATCCATTCTTCATTCCATGAACTTCTGCATGATTAACACATTCTAGTTACTATATATAACCCTACTATTAACATTCAAATACACTTGTTGTGTGATATATGTTTTCATTTCCCTTGGTTATAAATCTAGGAGTGGAATTGCTGGGGTCATATGGAAACTTTCTATTTAACCTTTATTAGATGTCCAGACTGTTTACTAAAGTTATCCTTATTTTTAAAATTGATCTTTTTCCTTTCTATGTATTTCTTGCCACTTTAGTTAAAATGAAATTAAGTGCTGAGTCTATTAGAATACTGTGTGATTTAAAAATATAAAATACATATTAGGCAGCTATTTGACAAGTGCTTTGGGCACCTTCTAGTAGCTGATACTCCTGTATATACATTTTCACTTTTCCATTTGAAGAAATGACATTTGACACTAATGAAAAGCCATAATTCTCCTCACTGTGACTTTCATTCACATCTATTCATAGGTAGGTCAGTGGTAAAGCTCTTGCTTACTTAGCGTGCAAGAAGCTCCAAGTTGGATTTCCAGCACTGAAAAAGAAAAAAGCTGTAAAATCACGTAATCAGTACTTGTAATGAAGTGGAGGTATTTTTTTTATTATCCTTAGAGAACACTATAATGGTCTATTTTGAGTAGGTGCTAATTATGTATATGCCTGCTTCAAAACATTATCGACATTTTCTCCCCCTGCAGATATGGTCACTACTTTGTGTTACATTCATAATGTCTGTTGAATACAACAGATTTTAGGAAAATGCTGCTTTTTTGGTTTATTATTATAATGAGATTTCCATTGGGAAGTCTTTGGAAAAAAGTATACACCAGGGCTGTACAGTGATTATTTTTTTCCCCTTTTACTTGGGGTTGACCCAGAGCTTTGTCTTTGAGCTGAATCCCCAGCCTTTATTTTAAATTTTGAAGCAAGTTCTCACTGAGTCACTTAAGTTGATCACATTAGAGTCAAACTTGGATTCTTCTGCTTCAGCCTCTCAGTATGCTGGCATTACAGGATGTGCCACTTTGCCTGCCTGTACAATTAACTTTATCCATAATAGCAGTATCCATGATACTACTGTGGACATATAATCTGTGTTTTTATTTTTATTTTTTGGAGACAAGGTCTCATTATATAGTTTAGGCTGACCTTGAATTCACTATGTATCCTAAGCTGGCCTCCAGCTCGTGACAATCCTCCTGCCTCAGCATCCAGAGTGCTGAGATTACAGACATGTGCCACCATGCCTGGCTGTAATCTATGTTTTAAAAAAAAGTCAGTGAGATATATTATATTCATACTGTAATTACAACCTCTGTTTCTGAACTATTAAACATTTTAAGTACTTAATAGCCACATGTAGCTAATGACTAACTTAATGGACAGCATATGTATAGAAGACAGTATACAGACTGAAATAATTGTAACTTTAAAAATCGATCTAACAATTTGTTTGATTAGAAATGATGAGCACAAAGTCCCAGATTTAATCTAATCTTTAACTGTGTGTGACCTTGGAGGAAATCACTTAGACTTAGGATTCTTTCTTCTCTAAAACTAGACTTGCTTGAAGTCTGCTTTATGAGAGCTGTAAAATTTACAGTATACTTTTAGGGAGATGCTTAGCAATTCTCTGAGAATTTTGTCATCTTTAGCTTTTCTATTGGAGGAAAGGAAGATAACTTAGTAATATTTACTATAGTTAATTTTTTATTCTCTTATCTGTAGTTGGCTTTTTTTCCCGTGTATATGTGTGTGTGTGTGTGTGTGTGTGTGTGTGTGTGTGTGTGTGTGTATTAAGTCATGTTGAACTTTAAGTTACATTGAACAGTTAATGAGAATTACTTTTTAATATAAATACATGCAGTTGCTTATTGAAGGGCAGTTTGGACACAGAAGGAGTGACCCTTCTGAACAGTTTCTGAAACTGATTTAATAGCTTTTAATCTGGTATTTGTTATTTCCTTTGAATATACCATTTTGGCTCCTCCAAAATAAGGTCCCTGCTAACTTCCTAGAAAGATGAAAGTGTTACAGGAAGTATGTTTGAATATCCATCTGAAATAATTTTCAGGAATTGCCAGATGATATGTACTGAAGCTTTGCTTCTGCACAGCAGTGTGATAGAAGATTGTTAGTATTGGCTTGAAAATAGTAACAATAAAGTACACCAAACAAAACAGGAAATGAATTAGCCAACTTCCAATAAAAATATTCGTAAAGATAAACCAAATTAAAATTAAGTTTAAATTTATGTTTTTAAAGTAAGAGGGAATTCTCAGAGTTTCTGATAAGCTTGAATAGTCTACTTAAAAGTTTTGAACTGTCCATGCTAAAATAAAGTATAAGGTATTAGAAAAACAATGAGATATTAGGAAAAAATTTTATCCTAAAAACAAAAGAATATTGAAATGCCACAGAATTAGAAACTTGTGACTGTCCTCACAGCATAAAATATGAAGTAAGTTCAACATTAAAAATAAGTAAGTTTGCTTGGTTAGCAAGAGTGTAATAAAATTGATTTTGTTTAGAAATAGTTTTGGCAATTTATTATATGTACAGAGTGAAAAACATTAAGCTATTAAGTCTTGTTAACTTTTAGAGACTGATCTCTCTCATCACAAATCTTGGAACATATTTACTGTACTTAAAATAACTGCTGTCTAAGTTTTTATATATTAGTCCAACCATGTGACAATATAAAATATCTGATAGAAATATGCTTAAGAATTAAATGATTGTTCTTTTCCTCTCTGCTAATATTTTTTGGTTTTTGAGACAACCAACTTCAGAATTGTTTCATTAATAATTTTTTCCATTAAAATATTTGTTTCATTCTATGATCCCGATCCTTTTTTTTTTCACATGTTCATAGCATACCATAAACATTTCCCTATAATCAACTCCCTTTTTCTACTCTGTCCCCTACTTTCACATGTTTTTGGAGAGCAGTGGGTTCTGTGTCTTTGATGATTTTCATAGAGATATCAAGATGTCTATGTTTCTCATAATCACTAATATGTTTAATGAATATCCAAGATGCAGAAGAACTATAATCTGGTTTAAGTTTGAAAGTATAAAACCAATTTAGAAAAATGCAAAGGTATTTTTGTTTTGTTTTCTTGGTGCTGAGGATTCAACCCAAGAACTCATGCATGCCAATATAGTTTTGAATCATTGATTCCTAATCACTGATGGTGGTGGTGTTTCTTTATAAATGTCTTTAAACGTTCATGACCTGAGGCCTGTAATGTTGAAATGAGAGTTTGTTGTGAAATTTTAATTCTAGGGCCCTACTGTAGTTCAGTGGTACAGCACTTACCCAGGTACAAAAGCCCCAGAGTTCACTGTCTAGTACTGAAAAAAAAAAAAAAGTTAATCTTGATTCCTAATCTTGGTACTCCCTGGCTTAGTTTTGGAATAGAGAGAGGACTATCATTGAAGTACCTACTTACATGCTTTACTCTCATTCTCTCAGTCTTAGAAGTAGAAATTATTGAATTCGTTTTAAAGAGCAAACTCTAGTGTTTAATAGGTCAACATTCAAAAGAGTGATTTTAATTTGGGTATGTTGAGGTAAAGCCTATACTTTTCATACTCCATCTTACCTAGTACTTGCCTGTAGTTTAGCCTTATTGCAATTCTCAAATTTGATTAAAAGGTTTTATGTGAGAGTACCTAGGATAGTATTATGGCAGTGATGGTAAACTTTTTAGAGCTTTCAGTGATGCAAACAGTCAGCTGCAGTGTGAATGCCATAGGTTAACCATGAGTCTATGGGGTAAAAATAAGTATCCACTGTTTTCTTTGTTTTCCTAGAGAGATTTTTGAATTGTGTATCATTTGTAAACTTACTAGAAACACAGTGTTTTCTATGCTTTCGTTAATTGGTTTTAGTAAAAGACAAGGATAAAGGAGGCTCCCTATTTGGCATTTGCAAAATAAAGACAGTCTATACCTTCTTGTAATGGCCTTAAATCAGATGTTTTCATAGGTTTGGGTCTTAAAAGGCCAGTGAATTTTTGTTTGTGGATTTTAATCATGTTTTCCATTTGAGAAATTAAAATTAAGAATTTTTTAAATGTTTAAGTATATAAAAAATAAAAGTTTTATATAAACATGACATTTTTGTGGTGTAAGAAGTTGAACTAAGTGCCTCTGGAGTGCTATGCAGGCACTGTTCCACTGAGCTACATCTCCAGTTCTTTATATTTTATTTTTTGAAATAAGAGTTACTGGAATTTCCCAGGATAACCTTGAACTTGTGATCTTAGTTTCTCAGCATGCTGGGTAACTGGGATTACAGGCAAATAGCTAGGATTATATATATGTACTAAACATAAATTATGAAAAATAATTTTTCCAAACGAAAAATAATAGGAAGTAAACTATGTTTAACATCTTTTTCCAATGTTTGGTTTATGTAAAACAGTTAAATTTCTTATGTCTGTTTCTGAATTCAATCTGTGATACAGTGTTGAAATATATGAAGAACATAAGGTGTGTAGCTTAGTTGTACTGCACCTGTCTCGAAATATATGGAGAACATACAATTTTAAACAAATAGACATTTCAAAAATAACTACTTTCTCAGAATACTTACGAAAATTATTCTTTGGTACTACACCATAATTACAAATGTTATTTGCAGGCCAGAGCCTCAAGCCATTTCAGTGAACATTTCTTTACTGTTACATTAAAATGTGCTGGTCCATAGACATTGGTCCAATTTTTAACTTAGATACATAATGGTCACATTTATCATAGGGAATTTGTACCTGTACATGATATGTCTTAATTTGTCACATGTATCTTTTATCTTGCCCAATTTTGACACATTAGTTTATTTGAAAAAATTTGTCTCTGTTGAAAGTCTATAAAGTCCTATATGTCTTCCAAAAGCCGATTTTATCATAGAATAATAAATTACATTTATTCTCACCACTCAATTCAGAGAAATCTTTAGTACTGGAGATACATTAAGTCCACAGTGGTAGACACAAGTTTTCACAAATTCTGATTTTTTACTTGAAAGCTTAAATTTTATCATTTATAATAAATACTATATAAATTGTTTTCCTTTAAGTTATGGTCTTTCTTCAATTTTGTGAAGATATCTGTAAAACACTAAATCTGAATAAGCATGATTTCTCTGGTATTCTTTCAAATAAAAGATGGTGCTCCCCAAAAAAGTGGCTGGTTAATTCACAGTTCAGTTGTGTGAATACTTTCCCTTCCAGATAGTGATCTAGCTATAGAATTTGATATGCAGAAGTAATTTATGTGTAATATTGTTTTATCACAAAATTAAGGAGGAAAGGCTATTATTTAAAGTAATTATTTTGTACTGTTTCATCAAGGCCATTCTTAAGTGAGCTTGCTTTTTTTATATATTGTATGAAATACAATGACATGATTATAGCTGGCTACTGTTGCCTTAATTCATGCTAGATTACTAACAGTTTTACTCCCTTTGCATCACTGCAAATTTTAACACGTGTGTACAAATGTACAATTAATATAGTATTATTAAGAAAATAGTTTTGATCTTCAGAACTATCAGAAAAGGTCTTAGGGCTCCCAATAGGAGTCCATAGAGCACATTTTGAGAACTGTTGTTTTAATCATCATTGGTCCTGTTTCGAGTGCCTGTCACTTAATGCTTTTTATAGCCTTTGTAGTATATCAGGTGAAAAGAATATGGACCATAGAATCATTCAGATCTGAATTTGAACTGATTTCTCCATTTTTAAGTTTATGAAAGTTATCCTTTCTCTACTAAGCAGCTTCATCATTTGTTAAATCCTAGTAAACATCCAGCAAATGTTAACTGTCAGAATACCATTTTGCTTGTAGTTCCATTTTAATGCTTTGTGCTATAATCCTAATCACAGGAATCAGAAAAAGCCTTCCTTTCTCCCTTATAAAAGCCTGCTTTCTTCCATATGCCTCAGTCAAACTGTCAAAATTGCTACCTTCTGACTTCATTTCTCTAATCTTGTGTTGTAAGTAGATTAACAAGTGTTTATGTAGATTTTGTAGCTGGTTTCCTACAAGATGCTAAATTTAACTGAAAACTGCTCTAATTAACACTTTATAGAATCTATAATGATTTTAACTCATTCATGGACATATGCTGGTAATACATTAGCCAGAGTATTCTAAATGCTAAATATTTATATTACTTATTAACTATTAGAAGACTTTGTGTGAATTGTCACTTTTAACCAAAATTTCATTTACATAAAACTTACGGAATTTTGGCATACTTAAAATTTTGTAAAATTTTGATTAACAGAAGTCAAAATTCTGAGATAATGTTCTTTTCCAATTAGACCATGGTTGTATTTTCTAATATTAGAAAGCAAATCATACCTATCTTAGGGTCGTGCTCCAGTTTAACCCGTTTTCAGTGGGCTACTTTAGCTGGCCCAGTGTCCTATTCCCTAGTTAAAATTAACTATTCAGTATCTACTCTTATGTCTGCTCTTGTTTTTATAATATGTGTGTGATTACTCACAGTAACAGTTATAAAGATTTATTTAGTAGTTACATCCTAAAAACTGTTTGCCACCCTGTCTCTTTTATTTTATTTTTAAAAATTTATTTATTTATTTTTGAGATAGGATCTTGCTTTGTAGTTTAGGCTGGCCCTGGACTCACTGTGTAGCCCAGGCTAACCTCAAACTCACAGCAATCCTCCTGCCTCTGCCTCCTGAGTGCTGGGATTACAAATGTGAGCTGAGGATCGAACTCAGGATTTGTTTTTTTTTTTTTTTTTTTTTTTTTTGTTCGAACTCAGGATTTGTACTTGCCAGGCAGAAACTGGAACCACTGAGCTAAATCTCCAGCCCTGCCCTGCCTGTTTAACTCTGTTCTTCTTTAGCAACATCCCACTATTATGGTGCAGAAAAGTAAACAAAATAATAGTCTTAAGGCTGTCAGATAGTTATTAAATAATTCCTGGTCTTTCTGAGATAGATAGGAAATAATTATTTTCTGGCTATCTTTAGAATACTGATTTAAGATTCTTTTCTAGTATCGTTAACACTGAAAGTTAAATCCCATTAACTTAAGGCAAAATGAGATGATTTTTATATGATAATAGTTATGTCTTAGGGGACAAAGTCCAGCTCAAATTAGTCTTAATGAAAGGATCTTGTTTCATAAGCAGGTAAACCCAGGGCCATAATGGACATAAATTGTGCTACTATTGCTAGCGTAATTGTCTAAACTTTTGATTTTGTGTGCTTTTTAATGGGAATTGAATCCAGGACCTTGACATACTGAACGAGCACATTGCCACTGAAAGAACCCTTTTAATTTTGTTTTTGAGTTCTGGTCTCATAAAATTGTTCAGGCTGGCTTTGAACTTATTATCTTTCTGTCTTAGGTTCCTGAGCAACTGGAATCATAGGCATACATACTGCTGTGCCCAGCTGATTGTCCAGGTTTTATACGTTTATACCTGAAGTAATTAGTTATTTTAAAATTGATTTTATTAGTACTTTTTTTGTATACATCATGATCACATTCAACATTGAGGATTTATACCAATACATGATACATCTTGATTCTCATTTTTTCCCATTCTCCTCCTCTCCCTACAACTTCCCACCCACTATATACATAAGCTTTGTTCTCTTTTTTTTTTTTTTTTCCTTTTCTTTTTTGAGACAGGATTTCACATTGTAGTTCAGGCTGACCCTGAGTTCAGCCTTGAGCTCACAGCAGTCCTCCTGCCTCTGCCTCCAGAGTGCTGGGATTTACAGGCATGAGCCACCATGCCCTGCACTGTGGTATGTGGTACTGATTGCTGGTGGGCGTGAGTCTCCATGCCCAACATTGTTGTATGTGGTTACCATGGATCAAACCTGCTCCCTTATACTTGCAAGGTAGACGTGTTTCCCTTTTTTTTAACCATCAATTTTTTTCTTTCCCTTCTTGACTAGCCCTTACTCCCCTTTTTACCTTTTCTGAAGTAATTACTATTGACAGTGGAATATCATTCTGTTATTGGCCACTGTGAGATTAGGTGTCCTTTGTTGAAGATGAGGAGGTTGTTGATACTTCCACTTACACCAAAGATTTGCCACAGAATGAGGACAGTGAAGAAAAAAAGAAGAAATAAAACCCTGTTGAATAGAAAATTATAAAGTGTTATTAACCAGTAGAGATGTAGGCAGTTGGTCCTTTATATTGTCTTTGAATATTATATGGATACATTATATTACAAGTATTATCTATAGAATTATGTTGACTGTTTGATCTTTTATCAAATAAAATGCAAAGTATTTGCATACTTTCTCAGATATATTATCCAAACTTTAGTTCTCTGCATAAAATAATGGTATCATCTTTAAGTGATGAAAAGTTTTAGACAAATAAACAAATAAGAAATATGGTTACTATCATTAGTCATTATAGAACTGCAAATCTAAATGATGAAAGTACTTCATACCCTACAGGACAGCAACAAAATAAAAACAGCAACAGATGTTGACGAGGATGTGAGAAAAGTGGAACCTTCTTACACAGCTGATAACAATGTGAAATGGCAGTCATAGACTCAGGTATACCTAGCTTGCACAAGGCTTTAGATTTGATCCCTAGCCCTGCAAAAGAGAAGGGGAAAGTGCTACTGCTGTACAATACAGTTTTGCAGTTCTTCAAAAAATTAAAACATTTAATATGTGACCCAAAAGCTCTAGCTGTTAACTCAGAAGAATTAAAAACATTTCCTGCAGAAATACTAAAATGTGAATGTTTATAACAAGGCTATCTATAAAAACCCAAGTGTTTGTCAACTAATGAATGGATAAACAAAATGCGGTATATTTTATAATACCACAAAATGGGGTATTATTCTACTACTAAAATAATTGAAGTTTTGGTACATGCAGCAGTATGGGTGTGCCTTGAAAACATATTACTTGTAAGAAACCAGTGACAAATAATCACATACTATGTAACTTTATTTACACATGAGAGGTTATGGCAAGAAAAAAGTTATTTTTCCTAGTCTGTCAGACAGTCTGCACAGTACTACTGACATGAGTTGATTGGCCATATACACCTAAACAGTTCTTCAGTGGACACCAGCTGAGTGTCTTCCAACTTAATTTAATGCTGACCCTATCAGAGACAGTGTCAGGTCACAGTTGAGACTCAGTCCCACAGGACTGCCCCTCCCTCTCAGATCCTGTCCTTCTTACTGACCAGCTATAAATCGATATCCACACCCCTCCCATCAATTAGTTTGTTACACCTCCTCACAGAGCTCAGGGAAACAGTTTACTTAATGGTATTATAGGGTAGGAAGGTTAACTCAGTATAGAGGACTTACCTAGCATGTCAGTCCCCTATGCCATTAAAAAAAAATAAAGGAAAGAATGATAAAGATATAACAAAGGCTATAGATTACCTCTGATAGATAGAAGCATAGAGCAGGGTATATGGACAAGAGCAGAGTGACCTCTCCCAATGTTCCATCTTCCAGGTATCATCACTTACTCAGCTACCAAAATACTCATTTTAATTTTTATGAGTGCTTCATTACATAGGTGTGATTGTTAGCCATTGGCCTTTGGCAATCAATTAAGTATCAATCTTTGATTCTTTGCCATAGGTTGGGAGGTGAGACTAAAAAAGTCCCAGCCTTCTAATCGTGTCTCCTTGGTATTTTAGGTGACCTAGGGTTCCAGTCATTTTGTTAGCTTACCAAATACACCCATATTGCTCCAGAAATTCCAAGCCTCTTAAGAGCTATGTGTCAGAAGACCAACTATGTATTTTATAATAAACGTCTGGGATAGGTAAATCCATAAAGACAGTAAGTAACTTGGTGCCTACCAATGATTATGACACAGGAAATGAGGAATGACTGCTACTGCGTATGAAGCTCTTTTTTTGTTGTGATGGTTATCTGGAATCGTTGATGATCAGTGCACAAATTTATTACACTGAAAGCCTGGGTTCAATGTATACTTCAGATTGTACTATATGGTACATGAATTGTATTTCAATAATGTTGTTATGAGAGCTACAGCAGATAGAGCGTAATTAAAAGAACTGAGTTGGATCTGTGACAACCTTCTACTACGTGAGGGTCACTGCTGAATTCATCTCATTAGTTTCAACTGATTTCAATTTCTACATTTCCCTGTATTGAATTTATTTGTTCAGCATTTTTGACCAAAACAGTATTGTAAGCAGTGAGAACAGAGCAGTAAGTAACAAACTGAGTTCTTGTTCTAGCGGGTCAAGATATCTCATTTTCCAAGTCTGAGCCTCATCTGTGGAAATACTCAATCACTGTGAACTAAGGGTGTAAAGATTCTTTATCTTTATTTCCTAAACTCAAATTTACAGTAAATAATATACCTGTACTTTGAAGGGAGTGGAAAATTTAAATGTTTTATATCTGATAAAGATCTACGGGAAAACCTTGATTTTTAGAATGGGAAAATCTAAGGTCACATCTTACTGAGTTTCATTTTTTCAGCCTTTATTTCTGCACTTATAAAATTAAAATCCCACTTCAATAGGTGTTCGTTTTGAATTAGGCTTTTAATAACAAGGGGCATACTTCTATTCCTACTAGGTTAAGGAGAGTAGGATGGTGGAAAATTATGGAGCCAGTTCTCATCTTCTCCAAGATAGTAGGGGAGTGTGTTTGTGGGAATCATGGACTTTTGTTGTACTGCCTGCCAATTGCTGGGTCAACCACTAAGTATTTTTTTTTCCTACGTACTGTTTCAGACTTTATGTAATTCTATGTGAAGTTACTAAAAGAGAATCTGACTGAGACAATAAATTCAACCCAAGCTAAAGCAAGTTTTAAAAAAAAAAAAACTTGATATGCTTATGGATTGCTGTTCCTGGATCAGGTGCTTTCCTCCTCACTCCTAGCACCAGTCAGCTCTATCATAGGCAAGCAGGAATGTAACATAGTAAGAATGTCTTATTTTCTTCAGGAGCCTCCCTAGAAATAACACTTTTATTTTTTCTTCTTCTTCTTCTTCTTTTTTTTTTTTTTTTTGCGACAGGAGCTGGCTTTTGTAGTTTAGGCTGGCCCTGAGCTCAGCCTCAAACTCACATCACAGCAATCCTCCTGCCTCTAACTCCTGAGTGCTGGGATTACAGGCATTAGCCACCACTCCTGGCACTGTGGTGTGTGGTAGTGATTGCTGCTGGGGTGAGTCTCCACGCCCAGTGTTGTTATGTGGTTACCACCCGGGCCCTTGTGTTTACAAGACAGGCAGCCGGAACCACTGAGCTATATCCCTGGCCCTGGCCCTGGCCCAATAATACTTTTCGTTTAAGCAAGGTTGTAAGAATGGTATTACTAATGTCATTTTCGTTCTTACTTTTCTGTTAACTTTCTGTTCACTGTTACAATCTGGGGCCAGTTATTATTACTTTAATATTGTCTTGTCTCCACAGTGATTGCTTTGTTTCTGTTGTTGCCCTTCTCCAACTCCTAAAACAATGGCATCGTTCCTTTAAAAAACAAAGTAAATCAGGAATCAGTTGGGCTGTAGCTCAGTAGAAGAGTGTGAGCATGTGCAAGGTCCTGTGTTCAGTCCTTAGCAGTACACCCATTACATACCCAGTGAACAAAGCATGTTCTTCCTGTCCTTCGGTAGCTTTCTTACTACATTTAACTTGCAGATTCTTTACTTTTCAAATTCAGTATTCATCTGCTTCTACCTCTTTCTCTTCCCTTTCTCCCTTAGTTACTACACTTATCTTTTAATTACATTACATTGTAATTAAATGTAATTAAATTACATTTATCTTTTAATTCCTGTCACTCTTTACATATCAGTGGCTCTTTCTTAGGTCCTTCACCCACGCTGCTTAAAATACCTTCCTGAAGCTCTCTTCCCCAGCTTCTTTCTTTCACTTGTCCTTTTACCTGCAACAAGCCAACTGAAAGTTAAACCTCAATTTTTTACACTTTAAGTTAATTTATATTTTTTCTCAATGTTATTTTCTCCTATCATACTTTTAAGTTTCATGAAGATTATAGTCTGCTTTTTACTTTCTTCTTTTCTGTTCTTTCCTGTCTTCTTTCCTCCCTCCTCTTCCTTCCTTTCCCCTTCTTTTCCCATCTCTCTTCTCCACTCCCCAAATACCTCCTAGAGACAAAGTTTGGTGGTTTTATCCAGAATAAGTAATCCAACTCCCTTGGACTCCTGAGTAGCTGAGACTATACTATAGATTATTGTCACTAACTGAACCTTTTGTATAGATGACATGTAAGTAAATATTTGGAGAAATTAAATATTTTCAAAAGGAAGCACAAGTATATTTTTTATTGTTTGAGTTTTTTGTTCTCTGTTGTTTAGAGGCACAGTACAAGGGGTTACATTGAGGGCCTTGTGTATGCCAAGCAAGTGCTTGCCACTGAGCAACATCCTCAGCTCTTTAAAGAATTTTTAGGTCAAATTCATATTTTGTTAAAAGGATTGCATAGTAATTTAAATTTTTAGAAAAATAAAACTATTCTGACTTAATCTTTTGAATGTTTTCTCATTTTATGCACATTTATTTTTAAGGTACTTGAACTTAATTTGGGTTCTTAAGAACATAACTTAGGATATAATTCTGGCACTGTTAGTTCTTATCTGATCCAGATAATTCATTAGAAAAGGAGCTTGATGATTAGTAGCATCATTCTTGGCATTTACCTATTAGCTACTAGCAGCACATTCCACCCCACCCCCCACCCCCGTAGTAACAGGCGAAATGGTCTTAGAAATTGTCAAAAGTCCTGAGTGGCAAAATCATTTCAGACAAAAACTTCTAGAATATGTCTAATTCAGTAAACTCCCAAAATACCATTGTTGTTTTCACTTTTCAGTTTAGGAATCTTAATTAGTTTCAAATTATCTCCAAGAAGCAATCAAAATTTCTTAATAAATTAAGAATTTATTAGGGGGCCGGGGATTTAGCTCAATGGTTCTGGCACCTGTCTTGCAAGCGCAAGGACCTGGGTTCGATCCCCGGTAACCACATACCGATACTGGGTGTGGAGACTCACGCCCAGCAGCAACCAGTACCACATACCACAGTGCCGGGCGTAGTGGCTCACGCCGGTAATCCCAGCACTCGGGAGGCAGAGGCAGGAGGATTGCTGTGCTGTAAGTTTGAGGCTGAGCTCAGGGCCAGCCTAAACTCCAAAGCGAGACTCTGTCTCAAAAAACCTTAAAAAAAAAGAATTTCTTAGTATACTAAATTCTCTGTTCACTTTAGCAGATGCTTGTTTGCATAAATACTAATAAAAATGGAAGCACCACATTTTTACATTTTTAATTTAATTTTTTTAATTTAATTTTTAATTTAAAATTTTCCCTTGACGTATATCTTCTCTGTCTTTCCACTTTAGGCAAGTGAACCGATCTCACACTTAACATGCAGTTCATCTTTTCTGTCTTTGGGTTTTGTGGCTCCTTCATAGAAATAACTTCTAGGTTTCTTTTTGCCTTTCTGTTACTTAGTTTTGCTTCTAGGTTGGACTTAAACCTTAGTTTTCACTTATACCAACTTGGGATTGATTTGGTTTTGAGGGCAGGGTCTTGCTTTTTTTTAGACAGATTCTTGCCTTGTAGTTCAGGCTAATCCTGATGTAGCCCAGGCTAACCTGGAACTCACAGCAGTCCTCCTGCGTCTGCCTCTTGAGTGCTGGGATTAGAAGCGTGAGCGACCATGCCTGGCTTTGTGATACATGGTGCATGGGATGAAATTGAGACCTTGCACTTGCCAGACAGACACTGGAATCACTGAACTAAATTCCCAGCCCTTGGGTCTTGCACTGTAGTTCAGGCTGATGTTGAACTCCCTATATCGCTGAGGATGGCCTTTAACTTTCAGTGATCCTCCTGCCTCTGTTTCCAGAGTGCTGGGATTAAAGGTGTACACCACATAACTGGTAATACCAATTTGTATCAGTCACTCTTCTATTGAATTCTTAGTTATTGTGGGCCTATATTTGAATTTTTGTTATGTAAAATACTGTTTTTACTTGTCATGGTTTAGTAGCAAATTGCCGTAAGGTGAAATGTATATGAAATATATATATTTGTAAAACACACAATGTGTCAAGATTGAATCATGAAGAAATAGAAAATCTGTGTAGACCTGTAAACAAGTAAGATTGAACCAGTAATTTTTAAAAATTCCTAACAAAGAAAATCTGGGGTCCCGCTAGGTGGTTTAGTCTGGTGAACTCTGTCAAACATTAGAGAGTTCTTGAAGAATTGACACCACTTCTCTTCAGACTATTCCAGAAATCTGAGGAGACTACTCCAAACACAATTTTTAGGTTACTTTATTAGTTACTGTCGCATCCATGGGACAAAATACCTGATACTCACAGTTTAAAGAGGAGAGGCTTGTGTTTTCAGAGAAGTCAATCTATGGTTAGTTGGCTTGAAGAAGAAATGGAATAGCATGTGGATAAATACTATTCCACCTATGACATTGTTGGAAAGGCAAAATTACAGAGACAATGAAATGATCAGTGGTTTGCCAGGGGTTCAGGAGGGAGGGAAAAAAGTAAAGCACGAGGGGATTTGTAGCACAGTGACATACTCTGATACTATAATGGCAGATATATGTCACTATACATTTGTGAAGACTCATAGAATGTACAAGATCAAAAGTAAATTCTATAAATTATTCTTTGGAATGATAGTACTGTGTAAATGTACGTATATCATTTATAACAAATGTACCACTGTGGTCATACATAGGATGTTGATGATAGGCAGGCTATACATATGTGAGGGCAGAGAATATATTGGAACTGTCTGTACTTTCCTTTCAATATTCCTGTGAATGTGAAACTGCTCTGAAAAATAATCTTTTTAAATGCTACTATGGCGTAATAAAATTCATTTAAAAATACAAGTATGAAGCTATTGTAAATATGGTGATGTGCAATAAAAACCCCAAGATACCTATTGGAATTAAGCTAGCCAAATTCAGGGGAAATAGTTCCTTCTAGTTATAAAGAAACGATGAGAGAGGAGAATTGCAGATGGAATGAGCATATAGCAATATTTCTAAGACTTTAAATTTTATTTCCTTAAAAATAAAATAAATATGACAGACAAACATGTAAGGAAACATGAGTGTTGGCTAATGATATGGCTGGTGGTTCAGCACTTGTCTCCCACACACAAGGCCCTGGGTTCCTTCCCCAGCACTGAACAACAACAGACTGCTTTCTGTCTTAATGTGTTTTCAGCTGTTCATCAATAATCCAGTCAGTTCATCTGGTTTTTAAATAGCATTTTGACAACTTTCTGAATTGGTATTATTTAGTCTTTACCTTCCTTGAGCTACAGACTCAATTGACTACTTGATATCTCATTTTGATGCATTATCAGTAGGTTAGTCTTGGTATATTAAAAAAAACAGACAAACAAACTTGATATATTCAAAGGCATATTCCTTCCCCCAAACCTCCTGAGCATTGTCTGCCCTATCTCACTTTCAACCTCCAGTTTCTTGAGCTAGAAAACTTTGATGTCAACATTGTCTCCTTTCCTTCATAGTCTTGTTCAATATATTAGCAGATTTTGTACATTCAGTTTCCAAAATAAATTCATACTTCAGGTATGCCTCATGATTCCTGCTGCTGCTACCCTGGCGGAAACTATTATATCTTGCCTGCAGTTAAGTTACATTACCACCACTGCAACTCAAATGACTATGTTTTAAATCAGAATAAATCCTGTTCTCAAAACTCACCCACAGGTGGCTTCGTGTCTCACGCAGGGTAAGTGCCAGGATCTAAATTATGACTGCTCATTCATTGTTTACTCCTCTGTACTTATTGCATGTTGGCCACCATTGATTCTTTATGTTCTTTTTTTTTTTTTTTTTTTTTTTTTTAAGGTTTTTTGAGACAGAGTCTCGCTTTGTGGTTCAGGCTGGCCCTGAGCTCAGTCAGCCTCAAACTCACATCACAGCAATTCTCCTGCCTCTGCCTCCCAAGTGCTGGGATTACAGGCGTGAGCCACCACACCCGGCACTGTGGTATGTGGTACTGGTTGCTGCTGGGTGTGAGTCTCCAGTGTTGTTATGTGGTTACCCAGGATTGAACCCGGGTCCTTGCACTTGCAAGACAGGCGCCGGAATCACTGAGCTATATCCCCGTCCCCGATATCTGGGTATTTTCAACTTGTGAATCTCTATACATTGAATACTTTTTTTACAAATATCTGCATGACTTCAGCAGTCACCTTCTTAAAGTCTTAACTTAAAAATAGCCCTTTTCCAGCTGAGTGTGGTGGCAGATGCTTGTAATCCCACTCAGCACTTGTGTGGCTGAAGCAGGAGGATTGCCTTGAATTGGAGGCCAGCCTGGGCTACATAGTTTCAAGGCTAGCCAGAGCTACATAATAGTTTCTGTAGCAGCCAAGCAACATAGCAAAGAAAATTCCCTTTCCCAGCTTTATATTTTCTTCTCTAATATTTATTTCCTCCTAACATATATTTTTTTTTCTCCCCACAATGAAAAGTAAAATCTACAAAGATAGGGATTTTTATCCTATGGGTCACTGGTATTTTCTTAACACCGAGAATAATGTGTGACATACAGTAAGTAGTCAGCATTTTTTTTGGTAAATGAATGATTTTCTTTGTATCTGTACACATCTGTTTAGTATATGAGCACAATTGGAGTACTCTTTAATACTTTGGTAAAGTAATTCATAATATCCCTCTTAATAAAAAGATTTTTCTGTTGATATGGTGGAAATCTGAACATAAATTCACAAACGAAAATAATATTTTGAAAGAAAATATGGAAGAAAAAGGGGAAAGTAGCTGATCTAAAGAGATCTGTTTGAAATATACACTGAATATTTGAATTTAGGATTTATTATAGTAAAAGACACATTGCCATAAGTCCTCAAAATACTATCCCACACTGTGCAAATATGTCTACTGTCATTCTTGCCACTTTCTGAAGCCATTTTGGAAGTCTTTTGTTGATGTCTTATGAAGTATGATAAAAAATACTCTGAATGCTGCTGTCAAGTACCATCCAAGGTAGAGTCAAGCCTGTAAAAACACCATCATGTGTCCTCATCTACCTCATTCACTGGCTTTTCCCCAAGGTCAGAATGACCATGAAAGGTAAACACTTTCAAACAAGTCAGGACATCAAGGCAACTAACCAAAGACACGAGAATGGAATTTGGAAATGTTCTGCGGAGGACTAAGAGCAATGTATCTTTTATTTTTTAAAAAATTTAAAAAATTTAATTGCTCACTATACTTTTAGATCACAGTGTGTAATAGAAATAGACCTAGGATGAAAAAGTAATGTGTAGGGCCAGGGAATTAGCTCAGTGGTTCCAGCGCATGTCTTGCAAGTGCAAGGACCCGGATTTGATCCCCGGTAACCACATACCATACTGGGCGTTGAGACTCACGCCCAGCAGCAATCAATACCACATACCACAGTGCCGGGCGTGGTGGCTCATGCCTGTAATACCAGCACTCGGGAGGCAGAGACAGGAGGATTGCTGTGATGTGAGTGTGAGGCTGAGCTCAGGGCCAGCCTGAACTACAAAGTGAGACCCTGTCTCAAAAAACCTTTAAAAAAGAAAGAAAAGAAAAAGTATTGTGTAGCATAGAAGAACACATGAGCCTGACAGTGTCTCTGGGCCTCTCAGTTCCTCTCTGAGAAGTAAAATAGTTTAAATGATTTCTATTCTTTTTAGTTACAAAATCCTGTAATGCTGTTTGTTTAAATTTCTCTGAAGAAAACCATTTAAAGTTATGTTCATAGGAGGAGAACACTCCTTCATTTTCGTAGTTTTAACCTTATTAAATATATGGGAAAAAAAATAATTGTTTTCCTCACCTTAGAATGCATATATCAGCAGAGAAATCAGATTCCTTCAGCAGTAATATGAAAGTTTGGGTTCTGATGAACAATAACAGAGCCACAAAATAGTTCTTCATTGTTTACAGTTTTGCCCTTTATTCTTTTTTTTTTCTGTGATTCTTAACATAGGAACTACATTGACATATGTGATAACCTGCACAAATGAAAATTAAATGTTTTATGGCATTGTTTTTGAAGTTGACCAAATTGAGGCAATATTTTGAGGCATTCATAATCTTGATATGTGTTGAATTCACTTTACAGATAAAAGAATAAAAATGATAACTTGCATAAGATTACATTAATCCCAGGTTGACCTGGAGCTAATAGCCATTTACTAATAGAGTACTATAACCACTTACTTGTAAGCCATCTTGTGAAATTAATGCATGTGTTTTCTCCCTACTACTTTGTAAGCTCTTGCACAGAAAAATGAATATAAACAACTCTGGAAGTTCAGATTTTCACTTCCTACCTTTACCTTGTAACTTTTCCAAATGAACATGTATGTATAACTTGTATTTAAAACATTTCCTTGTGTTATTATATTTAATATATTTCTCTGTTTGAGGAGATAGTCTACTATAATTCTGTTTCTTACGGTTTTTAACATATTCGTGAAGGAGCCGTAATTTGTATATCTTGTGTAGCTTGAACCCCCAGCACCACATGCATAATTGTCCCATCTGATAGCATTTATTAACTTCATTAGTAAAAAAAAAAAGTGATTAGATCCATTTGCACCATCAAATGGTATAAGCCATCCAATAGGAGAGTCAGTATATGTACCCTGGTGGTTCAAGATGGTGCTGGGAACATGTTGAAATTAAAAATTATATTTAAGTACTAAGCTTTGATGTTCACAATTAAAATATGAATTATTAATTAATATTTGGTAACTAGAATTATTTCTGAAACTACTCTAATTACTTTGAGTAGTTTAAATATGGTCTCCTACCCTAAATTCATTTTCAAAGTCTTGAGCTCAGTCTCCATTTACCTTTTCACTTGTTGAAGAAAGAGATCTGGACTCTGTTGCCTACCACAAGTAGTACTAAATGATTTTCTAATCCTATTAATAAATATAATCTGTGGTTCTGTTTTAATATTTAGGTCTCTAACCTACTTTGGTTTTAGTTTAGTGCATGGTGAAAGAGATAGGTCTAGCTTTAGTCCCAGTTTTTCCAGCACCATTTGTTAAAGAGGCTGTCTTTCCTCCATTGAGGATATTTGGCTCCTTTGTCAAAGATGAAGTGGCTTTATCTGGAGTTGTTTCCGGATTTTCTAATTTGTTCCATCGATCCTGTTACTTTGTCAGTGCCATGCTGTTTTTTATCACAGGGGCTTTGCAGTAGTTTCAAGTTGGGGAACACTAAACCTGCTGCAAAACAGGTAGAGAACTCCTGGAACACAGTAGCTTAGGGAACGATTTTATGCACAAAATCTCAACACTACAAAAACTAGCAGAAGGAATCAACAGGTGGGATCTCATTAAAAGCTTCTACAGAGCAAGAAAACCACCAGCATAGTGAAGACAACCAACAATACAGGAAAAATGTTTTACCAGCTGTTTATCAGACAAAAAGCTACTGTCTAGAATATAGAAAGAGTTAAAAAATCAGGGAACCCCCCCCCAACATTTAAAGACACAATTCAAAAATGGGCATCTGAATGAACACTTTTCAGAAGAAGAAGTAAAACTAGCTAAAAAGCATATGAAGAAATGCTCAACATCACTGGTTGTTTGAGAGATGTAGATAAAAACTACACTGAGATTTCATCTCACTCCACAAAGAATGGCTGCTGTCACAGAATCAACCAACAACAAATGCTGGCAAGGTTGCGGGCAGAAGGGAACCCTTTCTCACTGTTGGTACGAATGTAGACTGGTGCAACCACTGTGGAGATCTCAAAAAACTAGGATTAGAGGTCCCATTTGACCCTGCTATACCTCTGCTGGGGATAGACACAAAAGAATGACAAGATTCATCCCACAGTGACATATGTGCATCCATGTTTATAGCAGCTCAGTTGGTGATAGTTAAATCTTGGAAACAACCAAAATGTCCATCAACTGGAGATTGGATAAAGAAGATGTGGGGTGTATATATTCGGCCATAAATAATGATAAATTTGAGTCATTTGTATTCAAATGGACATACCTTGAAGACATGAGTGAAATAAGTAGGTCACAGATGTGTAAATACTGTATCTTTTCTCTGGTATGAGAAACTGAAGATGTAAATGAGCTCTAAAATGTGTGTTAGATACTGTGAAATAAAAAATATTCCAAGGGAAAAGGGAGTGTAGGGGTAAGTAAAGGGAAAGAAAAAATTTAATGGTGAAGAAAGGAAGCAAAGCTTTTGTATATAGGGAGTGGGAGGTTGTGGGGTAGAGCATGGAATGGGAAAAAATGAGAATTAAGTTGTGTCATATACTAGTACAAATTCTCAATGTTGTGTGGGATCATGATGTGTATATAAATGTACCAATAAAATCAATTTAAAAGGGAATTGATAATATTAAAACCAAAAAAATATATATAATCTGAGAAATTAATCAACAGTTTAACTACATTTATTCCTTAAATAAACTTTTAGTAATTTTAATCATTTAGTAGCCCCCTTTTAATCTTTTTAATCATTTTGTAGTCCCCTTTTTTATATAGATTTCTTACCTGAAATGCCTTTCATTGTATATGTTTCTGATTTGTTGTTGTTGTTGGATTAATCAATGTTGCCCATGCTGGCCTTTGTGTGATTCTCCTGCCTCAGCTTTCAGAGTGACTGGGATAATAGGCACAGACCACCATGCCCAGCACCTTTTCTTACCTTTTTTTCTTTTTTTTAATATTTTAAGGTATTAAATGAGGAAAATCAAGTTACATGGGCTGGGGATTTAGCTCAGTGACATTGCCTTCCTGGCAAGTGCAAGGTACTAAATTGATTCCTGGTACTGCCAAAAATAAATAAATCAGGTAGCCTTTTAAAATGGGATTTGGCACCTGATAATTTGCTTAATGTTAGCCCTTCTTACTATCTAATTAAATTCTTTTTCTGTATCAAAAGAGTATTACCCTCTTAAGGTCATAGATATTCTATGTATGGCCCATCTTTGTATTTTTATTGCTTGACATATAGGTAGATAGTAAGTATATGAATGACTGAATACTTTCAAGCAGGTTCTAAATAACATTAACCTGTGGAGGCCAGAGATCTAGATTAATGGTTCCAGGGCCTGCCTCACAAGCATGAGAGTCCTGAGTTCCAGCCCCAGTACAAACAAACAAAAAAATTAGCCCAGTGGAGGGGGGTGGCGAAAATAATCCTATGGGAGAGGGCAGTACAATATATCTGATCACACACAACAGACCTATGCCTCTCTAATTTTTAAACTGTTGTTTGTAATCCAGTTACCTAAGTATTTTCCAAAGGTATGAATGACAGGCTGGATAAAATAAAATCTAAGCATTATTTTTGTTATCCTTTATACGGTTAACTTGAAAAAGAATTTTCTTCAAATTTTTCTCTAGGGAAAATAAATCCGGACTAATCTAAATTCTCCATGCCCAAGAAAATTTAATCAAATGTTTTATAGTATATTAATATGTGATAAATTCAGAGTTTTTAAGAAGAACTATCCTTTGGTAAAATTGACTTGAAAATTAGCAGAAGTTAAAGTAGCCACTAATTGAGAATTAAGAAACTACTAATTTTAATAAAACTATTTATTAGACCTCACACATCATTTGACCAGGATATATATTTAATCCCCAGCACTTAATACAGTGATGTACACTTACTAAATGTTTGTTAAATTAAAACAGATTTCTTTATAAGTAGCATTCTGTATTCTGCAAGATTATTTGAAAATGTTTTGACAATTGCTTAACCCTTTGCCTAAATTTAAGATTTTGTAAGCACATGAAAAAGTAACATAGACTGTAGGTGATTTGCATAAATTCTCTCCTCATCCTCATCACCATGTACCTTCTGTCACCTATGTCCTATTTCTGTATTCATAGCCTTTGTTTTTTGTGTAGCCCTATGGATTACAAATAAGCCTTTGACCAGATTGATAGCTTATTTTGATTCTAATTGACTGTACACCTTACTACACCAGTTTAAACTATATGAATTTACAATTGTTATACAGTATATAATATGGAAAATATGTCAGTACTGAGAAAAAACAGCTTTTTATGTACTCTTTTCATGGACCTCAAATAAAAACCCTTCATTTGAGTTGGGGCTGTGACTTGAAATGTCTAAATATCTCATACCACTTTTAAGTCACTGTTTTTTTACAGTGAGAAACATGGATAAATGCTGTCAGGCTGATTTGCATAGAGTGTCTTTCTGCCAGTTCGCGTGAAGTTTTTACTTTGGAGTTGGAAATTCTTGCCCAAGAGTAAAGAAATTGTCAGATCTCTTATTTTACAGAGTTGCTGTCAGTAATTAGAGCCCTAAACTGTACTATCACTACAGTGATAAATTAATAAGTTCTGTACTCTAAATTATCAAAAATTATAAATATAATAAAATGTACAGTAATGGAAGGACTTAGCTTTGCTCTGATGAAAAAAATATTTATTAAACTTCATTCCGGCTATTTAATTGTACTACTAATGAAAACTTCTGAGGCTAGGAATACTTCTGCCCCTCAGAAGTCTATCCTTCTAATTTATTGAACAATCATTGACTATGTCTTACAGATTATATTCTGTGTATGAGAAATATGACAAATTTTTATTATTATTACTGAAATCATTTATTTTTGTCTTGCGATATGTAGAGCCCATTTGTCTTGGTAATACAGATTGAGCATGTCTTACTTAAAATGCTTGGAACTAGAGAATTTTCAGATGTTCAAATATTTGCATATGTGTAATGAATATCTTGATGAAACATCTCAACAGAATTCATGTATATTTTTACAGCCTGAATTTACTATAACTATATATAACTTTTAATAGTTCTGTGCATGGAGCATTTTCAGTGTGTGAAGTTTTTCATTTGTGGTGTGTGTCAATGCTTAAAAAGTGATCTTTTTTTAGCAGTCTTAAAATTGAGTCAGTTTTTTTTTTTTTTTTAAATCCATATATGTACCAAAGCTGTGAACAGTGCTATAGTTTTCAAAGTAGAGGTCGTTTGCTTCCTTCGTTAAGTAGACTCCTAGTTGTTTTGTTTTGGAGGTGCTCTTGTGAAAGGAGTTGTTTCACCATTTCCATTCTCAGTGAGTCTGTTGTACATGTACAGGACAACTATTGATTTATTTTGAGGGCTGACCTTGAATCCAACTACTCCACTGAATTTGGTTATTAAAGTCTAGAAGTCTTTGAGGGAGTTTTTGGGGTTTTCTATATAGAGTATTGTGTCACCTGCAAATAATGACAGTTTATTCTTTTTATTTCTTTCTCTTGTCTAATTGCTATGGCTGATGTTTCTTAAACTATATTGAACAGGGAACTACATTAAACAGTGATGATAGTGGACATCCTTTTCTTGTTTCTTCTTTTAGGGTGAAAGATAGCATTTTCCAACCATTTAGTATAATGTTGGCTGTTGGTTTTTTATAGTTGGCTTTTATCAGCTTGAGATAAAGACTATCTTCCAATTTTCTGTAGGGTTTTACCATGCCAAGGGTGTTGGGTTTTTTGGAATGATTTTTGCATCTATTGAGATAATCATATGGCTTTTGTCTTCGACTCTGTTAAACGAACATTGCATCTCTGGGATGAATCCCGCTTGATGAGAGGGTATGATCTCGTTGATGATCTTATGCATTTCAAAGCTGTGACGATTGCTAAATATTAGTTTAAGCAAACAGAGTAAATTGGCATGATCAGAAAGTTAGGGGAATTTTTTTTTTTTTTTTTTGTATATGTAGGATTAGCCAGGATGTGTTAAGAAGAAATAATACTCATTCTTTGTAATTCTTTATTTGTAATAAAGAACTTATTGTAGTAGAAGATTACCAGTAAGCAAGTAAATTTTTAGACCATATAGTAGAATGTATTAAGTATCATGGAGAAAAATAAAACAAGAAATAAAGAGTACCCAGATAGAAAAGTGGTAGATCAGAAAAGGAAAGCACTGTAGATATTGGGGGAAGCATTCCAACCTGAGAAAACAGCAGTAAAAATAATAAGCTAACACGTGTACTGCTGTTTAAGTACTTACATACACTGCTTTATTTAAACTTTACAGTAAACCTATGAAGTACTGTCATTTTATAATAAGGAAAGGGAAGGACAGAGCTAGTAAGTCGGTGGCTAAAAGATAGAATTCAGGCAGTTTGGTTCTGGAAATTGTCTTCTTAGGAATTACTGTAGTATATTAATTAAGACCATAAAGCAAGAGAATTCCCAGTGTATTAGGGGTGTGGCAAGATTAGTGTGAGTACAGCAGAATGAATGGAAGAATAATAGAAACTAACATTACAGAAGATATGACTGGATTTAAGCCATTGTAAAGACTGGACTTCGAAGTAACATTCATTGGATAGTTTTTAAAAGAAGCGTGTCATAATCTGTTAGACTTTTTAGAAAGTAGTTCTTTGTCTGGGCCCTCTATAGATGCTGTAGGGAGAATTCAAGAGAGCTTGGGCGCTTGGGCACATGCAGGGAGGAAAAAGTTACATATTTACTTTCCTTAACTTTTAACTGAAACAGTGTTTCTTGAACTTGATTAGAGTCAGTAAATGACAGGTGCTTGTGACTTTGTCACTCCTAATAAAAGTCACATTACTATTGTTGCAAGTATTCTAGGTTACCATTTTAAATTATATATTTGAAAACTATTTGAAATTTTAACAGCTATTGCTCCACTATAGATCATATTTAATGCAAAAATGAAGAAGTACCTCTTATAGTTTATTTCATATTTATACATTTTCACAACTGTGTATCAGTATAATTTATCTGATGATCTTATGTATATTTTTATATTTTCAGAAATGCCATTTGAGCAGATATTTGAGTTCACCACAGAGTGAGTTTACTGAGCTACCACAGATGCTTATGGCACACAAAATTACAACTTATTGTGCAGATTAATGTGATTTCTATGTTGAGGGTTAATGTGAGAAAGGACTATGGAAAGCAAGAGCAAGAGGGATACATGTTAGAAGGGTTTCTTAGTAATCCAAATGAAAGATAATGGTGAGTCAGACTGAGTAGAAATGGTAGGATTTTGGTTATGTTTTCAAGGTTGAACTAATGGGATTGCTAAGAGAAGGAATCTATAATATGAGAAGAAAAATTTAAAGCTTAAAGGATGGTTTCAAGGTTTTGGATCTGTGCACATGGAGGGGTAGACCTGCCATTTGGTGAGCTGAGGGTGGAGTATGTTTGTTGATGATCAAAAAGTTCAAGGGCCAAGGATTTAGTTCACTGGTTCCGGCATATGCCTGGCAAGCATAAGGTCCCAATTTTGATCCCCAGTAATCACATACCACAATGCCAGGTGCAGTGGCTCAGAGCTATAATCCCAGCACTGGGAAGGCAAGAGGCAGGAGGATTGCTGTAAGTTTGAGGCTGAGTTCAGGACCAGCCTGAACTATAAAGTGAGACCCAGCCTCAAAATAAATAAATGAATGAGTGAATGAATGAATGAATGCTTAATTTGAATGAGTTTGAGATGCTTATTACATACTTATTTACTGCTTTGCAATGTGGATGTTTCCACTTACTACTTCTTGACATGTGCAGTTATTAGAATGAAGTGAACCTGTATGTAGAAACAACTTGAACTTACTTCTGAATATTCAACTCTTTCACAGTGAACATTCATCTATGTATGATATGCCTTTAAAACTGAAAAAAAAAAAGCATGATAAAAGCAATAGAATGGTCACAGTATGTATTAGGACAGTTATTTGATCATTAGGAAGACCAGTGATCAATAAATACAACCATGGAGAATCTCTAGGATCTATAAATAAAGTAGGATGAAGAATCATAGTAAGTGTAATACAGTTTACTTGTAAAGAGATTGGATGGGCAAGAAGACTCCCCCGCTTCTTCTTAGCAGTTTAATTTACTAGCCTTTCATATAGAGTATTAACTTCTTAAAATGTCATTGGTTCATGTGAGGTATATGAGCTCTTTATTCTTTCCATTTCAAAGAGACTTTATATTTTGGAATATAATGTGAACTGAAGGTAGAAAATCATAGAATATAATATGATCTTTAATATGAGAGTACATATATATGACTGGAAGAAAAGCTAGAAGTATACATTAAAATGTTAATAGTTGAGTTTATTTTCAAATGATGAACTTTGAAGTGGTTAACTTTTTTTAAAATTTTTTTATAGACTATGAGAAGACAGCGAAATGAAGTTGTAGTTGAATTAAGAAAGGTAAGTTTGGTTAATGTTGGTACTTCGAGGCATAATTTTAACAGCATTATGGTATGTGTTGATATCAAATGTATACTATATGTAAAATATTTAACTTGCAACATAATTAAATTTTACTTACTGAATATAGTGAAGCTCTCTTCAGTCTCAGGCACTCAGCATTTTTTTTTTTTTTTTTTTGAAATAAAAGAAATTTTCACTGAATTTAAAAAGCTGTTGGATTAGCAAGATAATTCTAAGAATATAAACAATTCAGCAGATACTTTTGTAATTTATTTTATAGCAATGGTATAGTTCTGCTATTAAAAATAAGATAATACTTATGCCCTGAAAAGAACTTGTTATTTGCAGATTTCACCAACTTTTCAAAAATTAAAAGAGACGGTAGTTGAGAATGTACTTGTAAATGTACCTCAAACATTCTGAGTAAATTGATTTTTGTTTAATTTTAAACTGCCCCAAGTTTTGCTCTGACTTTGGTTTTAAATGATAAAGAGAAGTATTGTAGTACTTTTAAGTAAATTTATATGGTCAGTTCTACCTTCAGCTATACATTATTTTTTCAGTCTGAATGTTTTCTTTTGTTTTATGTAGTTTATAATTCACTGGAAATGTAATATTTGCAGTTTTGGAATCAAATTAGTGCCAGTTAAGTGTTGAACTCACAATTTAATTTAAATTTCTATATTTGAGTGTTACTTTTAAAAGGCATTTTATATTTTATTTATCTAGGCACAAGATAGCACAATGGTTAGTCTTTTTTAAAAAACAGAAATTCCTTGACTTTCTTTTAAAGAATAAAAGAGATGAACATCTCTTAAAGAGAAGGAACGTGCCACATGAAGATATCTGTGAAGACTCTGATATAGATGGTGATTATAGAGTGGTAAGTTATTATTATTGTAATTTAAAACTACTAGTGAAAGATTTCACATAAATACAGCCTTTTAAGATGACTTTTCTACTTAGTTTTCTCTGTAATTTTTCTTTTTCAGCAAAATACCTCTCTAGAAGCTATTGTTCAAGTAAGTTAAGTTTTTTACCCCTGTTCACATTTCCTGGTCTCAACAGCTAATAACTGTGTATCTACATCATAAGCTGTTTTATTTTATAGAATGCTTCAAGTGATAACCAAGGAATTCAGTTAAGTGCAGTTCAAGCTGCTAGGTAAGTTAAATTTTAAAGACAAGTTTAAGTTTTATGTACTACACAGTTTCTTTATTTTGAGTTTTTACAGTATAGTAATTCTGCTAACCAAATTTAACTTTGATGTCAAATAGTGGGGAAGTCAGTTTATTCAAAAATTGTTCTCTGTATTTAAGTATTAAGACTGATAGCAATTTTAAAACTTATAAAACTTGTGAGTTTAAATACACTGAACTTGTACTCTTAAGCTCATAAAAGTTTGATGTGAAGGTAATGACTAAATACACTGAAGCATTTGTGTACCTAAACACATAAAAGTGTTTGGGAAAAGTTGATTTAACAAGTTGGTGCTATAGAGTAATACAGAAGCATTACTTACAAAGCTTTACCCATTACTAGCTTGTAGGTTTTATTTCATAAAACTTATTCGCTAAGTGTGGTGGTGTACTCCTGTAATCCCAGCACTCAGGAGACTAAGGCAGGAGGAACTCCAGGAGTTCAAGGCCACTCTGGGCTACATAGACCATCTTCAAAAAATAAAAAGTCAGATTCTTCAAACCTATAACAAGATAATTAATTCTGACAATTCTCATATTGATCAAACAGTAAATCAAGAGTTACAAGCATACTATGTCAGTGTGTATCAAGAAGATGTTAATATTATGGTTGTATACACTCCTTCTGTCCTTCTAGGCTGAAAAGACTAAGTCATTTTGCACATTTCTGTTGTGAATCTTACACTCGTATTTTAAGGAAAAGGCCATAAAAACTTACAACTGAAACATTGTTAGCAGATTGCAAAGACTTGTGCTTTATGTGCTAATAATACATTGTAGTGATTCTTTGTATATTTGTGAGAATAAGAATAATACCATATATTATGATTTTTAGAAAAAAAGATACTTAAGTAAGAATTGCTCATAGTAGAATTTCAAAGTAGGAAAGATTTCACAGGTCTATCCTATGTTTTATCCAATATGTGAATTCTTTTTTATA
The DNA here is from genome assembly GCA_004026965.1 of Petromus typicus. Taxonomy (NCBI): domain Eukaryota; kingdom Metazoa; phylum Chordata; class Mammalia; order Rodentia; family Petromuridae; genus Petromus; species Petromus typicus. The sequence continues at coordinate 69,013 of PVIR01000205.1, forward strand.
CAGTATTATATGTTCGTATTTGGTGTGCTGTTAAATAACCTAGAACAAATTATAGAACTATACAAGTTTGGTATGTAGGAAAAAAAAACATGGAACTATTCACAGCTAAAAATTGTGATCCTCTCTTTTTGTAATTGTCCTCAATGGAGCTTTAAAATATTTTTCTTTGCCACCATTTATTTCTCAAAATCTTGACTGAGAAAGACTGCCCTGAGTCTTTCTTAAACTTTTTTTTTTATTTTCTACTTGTAAGATCTATGCCATGTGTTATAGAAAATAATGTGAAGATACTATGACATATTTTTCCTCTTAAATTAAGAATCTGTGAGTGCAGAATTACATTTACAGAATGATACTCTACAGCAAATGTATGACTGTATAGTATAAACCACTCTTAAAATCCAAAGATGGTATTATGTAAAGAAAAATAGACTTTTAAAGAAGTAAGAGTTTGAATAGATAGAAGACAGGATATTCCAAGTGATAAAATAAGAAGATAAAAATATGAGGAGAAAAGGGCCTAGAAATGAGACAAATGATATGACAACTGATCTCATGAATTATAGAGAATAAAATTAATTAGGCAAGGTGGAACCAATTCGTATAGCAGTTTATAAGCTAGGTCATGGAGTTTACTCACAAAAAATAAAAAATAAACAACCCTCAGTTTATATGGTAGGATGATGTTAAAAGTATTCTAAAATCTTACCTTTAGATAGTAGAGAAGAGGATTCCAGTGGGTGAAAACTTGTTAGACCAAACTGAAGACTCTCCAGATCAACTGGCAGTCTTCCACATGTGAAAATAGTAACTATTTATTATGTAAGCTCCATGAGAACAGAGATATATCTATCTAGTTTGCCTCAGTATCTTCATAATCTTTTTAGATATTTTCTTGTTTATTATACTTAAACATCTCTCTTTAGTTACGGAGATAAAAAGCATTGTTGGACTTTTATGGCTTTTCAGTGTACAGAGTAGGATAAAGAATATGAACATTAATGTCAACTATAAATATATACTATCATCATACCTGCTTTTGTCTTGTGACTCTGTTGTGACCTGGTAAGAAAAATTCTGGATGCTTTGATGACCTCTTACTTTCTTTCTTAGCAAAATAAATACTGTATAAAAGAAGTTTGCCCACTTCTTTCTGAGATCAAAATTAAACATGTAAAAAGTCATTTAGTTGTTTTTTTTATAACCTATGTTCAGAACTTCACTGAGAGGATAATAATGTACTAACAAAGTTGGTAAAGTATCTACTGAACTTTTTAAATTACTGATTATACTTGTGAATCTATTTTGTAAATCATTATAGCAAAAATATTACATTACATATATTATAAAAAGTAATTTTTCAAAGAGTACTTATGCCAAATATTCAGATTTGTGATTATATACATCACATATGAATTTGATCTTTGGTGGCACATGCCTATTATCCCAGCACTTGAGAGACTAAGGGAGGAAGATCTCGAGTTTAAGGCCACTATATAGCAGTTCCAGGCAGGCCTGAACTACATAATGGGACCCTGTCTCAAATAATTTATATACATATAAATTTGAATTTAATTATAATAGTATATACTATTGTTCACAAGATGTATATATCTTACAGGAAACTTTTGTCCAGTGATCGAAATCCACCAATTGATGACTTAATAAAATCTGGAATATTGCCTATTTTAGTCCATTGTCTTGAAAGAGATGACAAGTAAGTACTATTGTTATTTATTATTGTTGTTATTATTATTTAGAATGTGTTCTTTGGAGAAGGAGTTAGTTTGAGCCTTAGGAAAGGACTGAATGGTAAAATTAAAAACACAAAGTGTAAACCAGTACAAAATGTGCTAATACCAAAAAATTAAGGATAGGCCAAAGAAGAATTTCAGAATGATAAATTTAATTTGTAATAACCAGATGTGGTGGTGCACACTTGTAACCTGACTCTTGGGAGACTGAAGCTGGAGGATTGACACCAGTTTGAAGCCAATCTGAGCTACATAGTGAATTCAAGCCTAGCCTAAACTGCATAGTAAGACACTGTCTCAAAATAATACTAATATTATTAGCTACTAATGTGTAAACTTTGGAAATTACCAAAAACTAGCTTGATCAGATAGGTACTTGCCCAAAACTATTTGAAATAGGAAAAAAAATCTTAATTAAAAAATAGTTACTAAAAACGAAGACATATTAAAAGGTTTTTATGCTGAGTAGTTTTTATGGTTGGTCTGTCGTCCTCCTCTTTTTCTTTTTTAAACTCCTAATGCTGAATGCATAGATACCTTTTAGAACAGAATATTTGATATACACTAGACAGAGAAAGATTGGTGGATATTTGGGCCATTGTAAAAATCTTTATTGTTGAAAATAATTTGTTATTTTGTAGTCCTTCTTTACAGTTTGAAGCTGCCTGGGCTTTGACAAACATTGCGTCTGGAACCTCTGAACAAACTCAAGCAGTGGTTCAGTCTAGTAAGTTGGTTATTAATAAACAATATTACGATTTTTTAAGTGAGAAAAAAAGAAATAATTTTCCTAAAACTATAATTATATGATAAAATAATAGCTACGCAGTAACATGTAGGGTTGTTGAAGTAGCTTAAGTATGTTATTTCAGTCATCTTGTTCCAGTGACTTACCTTCTGTATTTTTAAAAATTCACTTGATTATAGTCTAAAATCAGGAGCATTTCCTAATCATAGTAGCAGATTATGTTACTGTATTTCATTTATAGGACATTAGTAGAAATAAAGAAATTGTACTTTTTGCTGTATTACTTCTTAGCCTTTGTTAGTGAAATTTTTATCATAACATTTAAGGAAACCTGTACATAATCCTGTAGAAAGAATGGTTTCAAGGTGTTTTTCTTGTTATTTTAAGATTGCTGTTTTTGATTTCATAACTTGACCATACCAATGTCTTGAACACTATTTTATTCTCCCACCAAAGAAATTAATAATTTTAAGGAAGATGTTTCTAAAATATGTTTTAAATTTAAACAGTGTATTGGTCTAAACTTGTTAAAATCATAGGCACTAAATTATGTCATAACTTAGGGAAGAACAAACTTTTTTTCAATTAATAAACATTTTATATTTTAATATGTGTTCTAATATTACTTATAAAGAAAAATGCCTTAACTACCTAACAGTTTATCCCAAGCCTAACTCAGGCCTTTGATACTTATTTTTAGTCAAATGTAATGATAAATTATCATTATTTTCTTTTAATAATTCATGTTGATTTTATTTGTGAAAGATAACCTATAAATCCACAAAAACTATTGTAAGTCATTAGCTATAATTTGTATACCTCTACACAATGCAGTGATATTCTTTTACAATGCAAAATGGACACATTTGGGACACTGAGGCTAAATAGGAAGGAAGTACCAAAATACCTGCAAAAGAAAAAACTGAAAAAGGGAAAAAATATTGGCACGTCAAGAGAAAAGTCTGTGTTGTGAAATGGAAAGACAAAAAAGTTGTACTGCTGTCCAGATTGCAACATCAGATTGTGTGTTCAATATTTTAAGATATGCCATAATAGGAAAATTATTGAGTAAATTTGATAACATCATATTTTTTAATTTAAATCTTTATCAGTACATTATACATATACATCACAATCACACTCAACGTTGTGAATTTGTACCAGTATATGACACTATTTAATTCTCATTTTTTCCCATTCCCTACCCAACCTAAAACCCCTACCACCATAAGCTTTGTTTCCTTTTTTGTAACCATCACATTTTTTCTTTCCTTACATTATATCCCATTTCCCTGTGAATATTTTCTATTTCACAATATCTATCATACTTTCTCATCTATCATACTTTTACATCTTCCATTTCTCATACCAGAGAAAAGATATGATATTTGAACTAATTTATTTCACTTAAGAGTATGTCTTCCAGGTACGTCCATTTGTGTATAAATGACTCAAACCTATCATTGTTTGTGGCAGAGTAATACTCCATTTTATTTTTTTAAAAATACATTGCAGTTGATGGGTATTTAGGTTGTTTCCAAGATTTAGCTAACTGAGCTGCTGTAGACATGGGTGCACATATGTTGCTGTGGTATGAATCTTTTAATTCTTTCATATATATCCCCAGCAGGGGAATATTAGGGTCAAATGGGACCTTTAATCCTGTTGTTCTGAGGAATCTCCACAGTGGTTGCACCAGTCTACATTCCCACCAACAGTGGAGAAAGGTTCCTTTTTCTCTGCAGCCTTGCCAGCACTTGTTAGCTAATTTTGAAATAGCAGCCATTCTTTGTGGAATGAGATGAGATCTCAGTGTTGTTTTCATCTGCATGTCTTGAATGACCAGTATGAATTTCTTCATATGCTTCTTAGCAGCTTTTATTTCTTCCTCTGAAAAGTGTCTGTTCATTTCAGACACCCATTTTTGAACTGGGTCTTTAAATTCGGTTGGTGGGGGGCTGGGTTTTTTAAGCTCTTTATATATTGTAGATAGTAGCCCTTTGCCTAGGAAATTTATCTTATAAAAATTAAAGCCATGTATGATGGCTCGCCTATGAGCATTGCACTTGGAAGGCCAAGTTAGGAGCATCCTTGCAAGTTTGAGACCATCCTGAGCTATAATAGTAAGACCCTATCTCAAAAAAAAAAAACAGAAACAAATTTTTAATGAGAAAAAATACCAAATTTTTGGTCATTGTGTATTTAAATAAATGGACTGCTAAGTGGTTAAACCCTACCAAAGCTGTTGTGGTTTTGGATTCGGGTGTATTTTGTATGTGTGGCTTTGGTTTTATTCAGTTGACGATCAGGTATCTTTTTAAGGTTTCATCATGATGTCTTATTTCTTCTCATTCTTTCCTGTGCTCATATCATTCTTAAAGATTAGAAAAAGGATTGAAATTTATTACTCTGTCTTTAATATACCAAAAATAATAGATAAGTGAATTACTTTTCATTCAGGTAAACGTGATTGATCAACATATACTTAAATTGTATTCTTCAAGGTAATATCAGAAAGAAGAAGAGTCATTTGGTCAGTAAATTGTAAATTTGGACCTGCCTCTCTGTTTCTCATCCTCAGCAGATACTGTATTTTAATTCAGAAGGTTCCATGTGACCCAGGAATTACTGGCCTGCCTACTTACATGATGTTAATGTAAATGTTCATACTCAAAAAACTTGAGGCTAATACTCTACAAGGAATTAAAATTGAAATGAAGTTGGAGTTAGGAGTGTAGGTTAGCAGTGGTGAATATACTTAGCATGCAAATGGCCTGGGGTTCAATCTCTAGGCCAAAACCCCCACTCCTTCAAAAAAAGAAATTGGAATCAAGTCCAGGTCTAATTGTGAATGAGCCTAATTTGACATTTGTCTGTAAGTCATTTTGATACTGAATAAATGGTGTGCTAGTCAAAATTATTTTAATAATGCTATTCTGATAATCATTTAATGAGGATATACTTTGACTTTTTGATAGGCCTCTTATTTTTGAGGTCTTAGCAATTTTGATTCATAGTGTAGATTTTCAGCTGTATGTGTTCTTCTTTCTTCAGATGCTGTGCCACTTTTCCTGAGGCTTCTCCATTCACCCCATCAGAATGTCTGTGAGCAAGCTGTGTGGGCATTGGGAAATATCATAGGTCTGTGTAAAATTTGCAGTCCAACAGTTGTTATAATCATGTTAGATAATAAAACTAACTATTGGTGGTCAGAAAGGAAGTTTGTCTTTAATACTAGTTTTTCTGACGTAGCTTATAGAAATTCTAACCATGTAATTATATAAGTATAAAGCAATAATAAATGAAAGGAACTTTTGGCTTAAGATACCATTGTGTCCTTTTAGAGAAGAATCTTAAGTATTTGAAGAATTATAAAATATGTGTATGGTTTAGATTTTCTGTTTTATACTGAAATCCATTTTATTTCTCAGCTTTCTCTATCAGAGAAGATATTTTTAAAAAGGGGAAACAAACCTTAAACCAATAAATTTTGCCCCATAATGGCAGTTCTGGATAGAATCCAAAGTGAAAATTTTTGTTTTTATAAACTTTTGTACATTAAAATTGTTAATGCATAAAATGTAGTAATATTCTCTAATCATGAATTAATAGGAAGTATTTGTAGCTTATTAATTGTCCAAATATTGAATGTTACAGTTACTGTATCTTCCAGATTTTCTCTGTATTATAGAAAGAATAAAGACAGTTCTTAAGGTATTTTTCGGTTTTTTTCTTTTTTTTTTTTTTTTTTTTTTAACAACAGTCTAACTTAAGCCAAACTCAGAAATTCAAAGTGGAATATCTTGGGTCAGTGGTATAGCTGATGTAGCTTTAAAGGACCTACCTACTAAGTAAAAGGAAAGTTGAAATGCTTTTTCCAGCGGTTTGATAAGGGAGAAGTTTTAGTTTAGTTGTGTTTGCTGCACTGAGGATTAAACCCAGGGCTTACACCAGGAACATCCCCAGCCCCTTTTACCTCTTTTTAAAGCTTTTATCTGTATATTATGATCAGATGGCAGTTTAATTTATATAATATCCTCTTTTTCTCTTGGAAGAGGTTGTTTCATATTATGTGATAAGTTTTTTTCCCTTTATTTTGTTTTCTTCATTACCAAGAATCAAACCCAGAACCTTCACAGTGAGGGACATGTGCTTCCTTTCTTCATCTTTTATTCTGAAAGAAGATTTCTCTAAATTACTAAGTTACCCAGACTGGGCTTGAACTTGCCTCTCACCTTAGCCTCCCAGATTACTGGGATAGTTGTGCACCCTGTACTCAACTTGCTATAGATTCTTTATTGTTCAGACATTGAAATAATTAATATTGGTTTGATATACTTCTTTATTGCCCTTTTACTGACACCGTATGTAAGATGGAACGGTTATGAGATTTTAGAGAAGGATTTTGCTATGAACTGTTTCAGGCATAGGGTATACTGCAATTAAGAATTACACTGTCAGGGGTGTCAGGATGGCCTAGTGGTCTAAGGTGCCAGACTCAAGAATTACACTGTCTTAAAAAAAAAAAAAAAAAAAATTACATTGTTATCCTGAGTCTTTTATACCAAGTTTTAGAATATGTGGATGCTAAGCATCAGATACTAAGCTTCTTATCTCCAGATACAGTAGTCCAAGGAAATGTTTTCACTTAATAGTTGAGTATGGCTTCATACTAGAAATTACACTGACATGTGGAGACAAATTTAGTATGCTCCCACAATTATGTCAAGAGCTTGTCAGAAGACAGAATTCCGGCTCCAAAGAGTTTCAGCTTTAATAAGTCAGCTCAAGCCCAAACACATCACATGGGAAACCACTGCTCTGGTAGTGTTTAGTTCTCCCCTTATTTTCTCTGAATGTGTGCAGTACTTTATAATCCATACTATTTTGATATTCTCAAGACTGAAAGTAAAATTCTGCATGTATTTTATTCTTCATGTTTTTACCATATAAAAATTTGTTAAACAGTACCATTCACACAGAAAAGTAACAGTCCTCAGGTTGTAGTATTTTTTAATTTAAACCTACTTGCTGGGTTTCTGTGGTCTAATGTGGATATAATTTTAGATATTATTAGTATAGTGTTACCCCTTTACAAATGGGGAAAAAATTGTTTCACATTTCTGGACTAATAAAATTTTTGTGCAATGCCAACTGAACCACAAATTATTTAAGGAATTCTTAGGCTTCTAGAGTTTAGATGACAAAGTACATTTCATAAGTAAGCAGTTAATAAACCTAAAGATAGGGCCGGGGATTTAGCTCAGTGGTTCCAGAGCCTGTCTTGCAAGCGCAAGGATGCAGGTTCGATCCTGGGTAACCAAATACAATACTGAGTGTGGAGACTGACGCCCAGCAGCAATGAATACCACATACCACAGTGCCAGGCGTGGTGGCTCACGCCTGTAATCCCAGCGCTCAGGAGGCAGAGGCAGGAGGATTGTGATGTGAGTTTGAGGCTGAGCTCAGGTCCAGCCTGAACCACAAAGTGAGACCCTGTCTCAAAAAAAAAAAAAAGATAAGAAAAAAGAAAGCTAAAGATATAAATTGTATGCAAAATTCCTTAACACCTAACACAGTTCTGTTACCTCAGAGACCTAGATTGGAACTTGTTACATTCCTAATACTTTAATATACAGCTAAATGTGTGGTCTGGCCAAAAATAGTATACTGTGTCCAGGCTTTGTGTTTTCTGAAAATGCTTATTGTTGATACAGTTTATTGAACTATTCCTTCCTACAGGTGATGGACCCCAGTGTAGAGATTATGTCATAAGTCTTGGAGTTGTGAAACCTTTACTTTCTTTCATAAGCCCATCTATTCCTATAACATTTTTAAGAAATGTTACTTGGGTTATGGTCAACTTATGTCGCCACAAAGACCCTCCACCACCAATGGAAACCATTCAGGAGGTAAATACATTTTTGAAAATAGATGATCATATATGTATGTCTGTATGTGTCTTTAAATGTGTATTTTTCTTTTCAGATTCTTCCAGCCCTTTGTGTTTTAATTCATCACACAGACGTAAATGTGAGTAAATATGTCTCTTCTATTTATATGTACACACATATATATACATATATGTTCATTTATGTATGGAGCTTCTATGACATAGGTGAAAAAATATAATTGAGTTAAGAAGTAAGGCCTGTTACAAAGTTGCCAGTTAATCTCTGTCACTAGGATCATGTCTTTGTTGAGTTTTTTATGGCATCTTATTTTGATAGCCTTGGTATTAAGATCACATATTCATGGAGGTGTTTTTCTGTGTGTAATAAATGATTATATGAAATTATATTCACATGCATAACTGAAAATCAGTTGCTTTTTAATTCCATTTTTTATTTCTCAAAGTTAATAATGATTTTCAGCTTTATTTGGTATAGAGACATCCCTTGATCATACAAACAGCATGGGGGGAAATAAGTACTGACAGTTTTAATGTCATAAATTTATCTTGCTTATTCTTATTAACACAGATAACAAAGGAAAAAGTAACTTGAGTGTGAATGAAATAGAAAACAGCCCTGATTGCTTATATAAGCCAGACTAGCCTTTGATGTGTTAAAAAAAAAAAACTTAAAATATGGGCGAGGGCTATATTTCAGTGATACAGCTTTTGTCTACCATGACAATGCATTCAATCCTAGCACCATCAAAAAATAAAAGGAAACTAGAAGCTAAACATAGTGGTACATACCTGTAACCCCAGCTCTCTGGGAGACTGAGATAGACTGTAGGTTGTAACTCAGCCTGCATAATTTAGTCATTTAGCAGGCCTTGTCTCAGAACTTTAAAAAAAATGGTTTGTAGGTGTAGCTCAGAGCAAAAGTCCTGGGTTCATTCATAGTATCTTTGAAGGCGGTAGTGCAGTGAGAAAGGAAATGAAGTATAATGAGTGAAGGAAAACATATGACTTAATATAAAGTATTGGTGAGAAACTTACATGGTTCTTTAAAGATATCATAAAAACTGAGTAGTGGTGTGTGCGTAGTTTCAGTCACTAAGAGGGCTGAACCTTGAGGATTTCATGAGTCCAAGAGTTCAGCATAGCAAGGCCCTGTCTTTTAAAAAAAAAAGACAAAATTGGTATGGTTTCCAATGTGTGAGCTGCTGTGTTTCTTTAGTTTCTAGGTCTGTAGTTTTGATGGAATCCCCTTAAAGCTTGTATAGTTTTAGATAATCTAGAATTTTAAATATCTGTTAGCAATTTTTGGTTTGGTCTCCTTGTAGCAGAACTATTTGATTAAATTATAAATTATAATATTTGGCTTTTAAAGGCTTTGCAGGAAAGATTAAGCTCAAAACTTATATCTCCACTGACAAATCAGATATTTTGGTTGATTATTCAGAAATATGTTCTTTCTACCTGTTAAATCCCTACCTCGTAGAGATTTGACTCTATTTTTCTTACCTTTCTTATAGCTTGAGACATTTCTCAGATCACAGTATTCTTTTTAGTAGCATCTTTAGTAAATAATATTGCCTACTAAATGTTTTAAAATAAAATCTTAGATAAGCACTAGTAGCAAATTCTTAAATCAGGCCATCAAAGAAATTCTAAGTCAAAATTAATAGTATTTTCACAAAACATAAGTGAGATGCTGATATTATACTGTATTGGAAAATTTACCATAGAATATAAATTTTATCGTATAAAAGATCCAAGAGGTCTAATTTGTTTTGAGGTGATACTTGGATCTAGGCTTATTAATGACCTTCTAAGTTTTTATGTAGTCTCCTAAGTAAGTAATTTAAAGGATTAGTAGGATGGCACAGTGATAGAACACTTCCCTAGCATTTATGAGACCCTGGGTTCCGTTCTTAGCACCACAAAAATAAAACAACAAAAAAACCCAAAACCATAAGTAACTTGATCTTTTTTGTCCATGTCAGCAAATCTCAGCATTCTTGAATACTGCCGAGAAGGAACTAGTTTGATTTGCCATTTCTTTCTGTATTTTCTTTTTACTTTAAAAACATCTTGCGAGCTTGCATTGAATTTCTGAAAAAATAATGATGGCAGAGTACTGTTTTGCCTTGATAGAATCTGTTCCAGACATGCTTTGAAAGTTCTAGGCACAGGGCCGGGGAGTTAGCTCAGTGGTTCCGGCGCCTGTCTTGCAGGCGCAAGGACCCGGGTTCGATTCCCCGGTAACCACATACACAATACTGGGTGTGGAGACCCACACCCAGCAGCAACCAGTACCACATAACACAGTGCCGGGCGTGGTGGCTCACGCCTGTAATCCCAGCACTCGGGAGACAGAGGCAGGAGGATTGCTGTGATGTGAGTTGGAGGCTGAGCTCAGGGCCAGCCTGAACCACAAAGCGAGACCCTGTCTCAAAAAACCTTAAAAAAAAAAGTTCTAGGCACAGTTATTATTTGTATGAGTTTTGTCAGTAATTACTTAAATGTGGCAGTACAATAATTGTTTTGTCATATTACTTTTTGGCCCTAACTTCTATTTAGAATTTAAATTGGAAGGCCAATATACTGCTGCTGTACTTCAAAATATAATCATTAAAAACTTACAGAGTTTTAAAAGTGTGTACATTACAGAGGCTGCTTCTTTTTCTTTTTTCTTTATTTTTAATTACTGGGATTGAATTTAGGACCTTGCACTTGCGAGACAGCCATGGTGCTGCTGAGCTAAACCCCTGGCCCTTCTTTTTCTTATTTTGAAACAGGGTTCTCATGAAGTTGCCAAGATGGCTCAAGCTTATGATCCTCCTCCTGCCTCAGTCTCCACAGGGTTCAGAGATTACGGTTGTGTGCTACCACACTCAGCTTTCCTCTGACTTTGTAATTTTTTAACAATTATTTAAATAAAAGAGGACATTAGAAGGATTAAGATCAGTTATGTTTGTGTACCAGCTCCCCACAATGAGTGAATTATTATGTACTGCAAACCTATACTAATAAAAATGTTTTAAAAACAAATTAAGGTGAGGAAATGCTCAAACATTATTTGAATTTTCATTTTGCTTACCAGATATTGGTAGATACAGTCTGGGCCCTGTCTTACCTTACTGATGCTGGCAATGAGCAGATACAGATGGTAATAGACTCTGGAATAGTTCCTCATTTGGTTCCTCTACTCAGCCACCAGGAAGTTAAAGTGCAGGTAAGTTTGTTCTTGATAAAATGTTGTTTTTCTTACCGCTAGTTGTTTTTAACATGACTTTCAAAAATGACAGTTTCAGTAGTTTACAGTACATTCTTCATATCATGGTATGTCTGAGATGGAAATCCCTATTCTAAAAATGGAAAAAGTGAAGTACTACGATTTAATAAGAATGTTTCTCCCTGCCAAGCAAAGGGGTGGAGGGGTGGGAAGATTCCATACAGAGTATTGATTTCTGATATAGACCAGCGTAAGTCAGTACAGCAACATAAGTGACACCCAAAATGAATGTTGACTTTTTTCCTAGTTGTTCTTTTTTCTCTGTATCCCACCCCCAAACTATCGTTTTTTGACTCCCCGAGCAAGTTAACATGTAGCTGGTATTGAGGTAAGGCTGTGTACTACAATACATAGTTGAATTGTTTATTTTCAATCATTTAAATTTTTTCTAATTTTAATTTATTTTAAATCCTATAGAAAATATTCCACATAATATTTATTAATAATTAATATTTATTAGAATAACATTTTAAGGACCTTCATCTAATAAAACCAAAAAATAAGTGAATATTTGACACAAATATAGAGGGTACTATCAAATTGCAGTGATACAAGGAAATGCAGCAAGCTCTCCCTACCATTCTGTGATGTATATGTTAATAGAAAATACCTTAGAGTTTATAAATGGAATAAGGAAAACTGTTAACCAAAGTAACTATTTTGTAGTGGTATATGGATATCAGAACTTAAAAATTTAAAAAAAATTTTTTTTTCAACCCCTAAAAATTCTGTATTTTTGCACAGATATTTCCTAGAAACCAGAATATTTCCTCAGAATTTGAGGTTTTAAAAGTGTGGCTGGCACATTGGTATACATTTGTAATGCTAGTGGTGTGGAAGATTGAGGCAGGAAGGTTGCAAGTTGATTTCCAGTCACTGAAACTCGGTGAGATTCTAGCTTGGTGTAAAGGTCCTAGGTTCAATCCCTAGTGCCACTGAACAGATAAAAAGCTCCTCAATGGTAGAAAATTAAAACACTTTAAAGATAGAGCGAGCACTTAGCTAAATTCAGAAAGCATTAATTAGTGGAAGTTTGTCATTTGAGATACTTGTGACTTATTTTAAATATTCTTGCTACATACCTGAGTATGTTACACATCTGAGTTTGCATTTCTTAGGTTTGTTACTTAACTGTTGGTATGGAGTTTGAGATGGTTTTTTGTTTTGCGTTCAGAATGCATCTTCAGGTTTAATGCTGAACTTGGAACTAGGGCTTGGGAAAATAGGACTTAGAATTTTTCTTTAGGTAATCCCCAAAGAAACTTAATGTTCTATAGAATTAGAGTAAGAACCAGCAAATAATTCCACATCTGTGGGTATGCACAAAAGAACTGAAAATGCATATAAACATAAAAATTGTACATAAATTTCATACAAGCTTTATTCATAATGTCCAAGAAGTAGAAAGAATCCAAATGTCCATCACCTAATGAATTGTTAAGTAAAATGATACAACCATACTGTAGAATACTATTTGACCATTAAGAGAAATGAACTACTATACTGATACTTAACATGAATTTGCTTCTGTTCTGTAGAATGTCCATAGGCTTAGACATAGACATAGGGGTTGCCAAAGACTTGGGGTGAGGACAGTGAGGGTGACAGCTAATGGATGTGTATATTTCGGAAATGATAAAAATGTTCTCGAATGAGATACTGTGTCAAGGTTAATTCCTGTGGTTCCTATAACAACATACACTGTGGAGGCTAGGGCAAGAAGATCACAAGTTCTGGGCTATCCTGGTTAATTTAGCAGAAGTGTGTAATAAAGAATTCAGAACCCTTACCTAGCATGTCCAAGATCCTGGATTCAATCCAAACTACCATAAAGAGTAAAAGCTACTTAAGGTCTACAACTTCTGTGTCTCATATCTCTGTTCCTAGATCAGTATCTGACACAAAGTAAATGCTCTAAAAGGGTAAGTTTTTTGGAATGAAAAAAAAATACACGAATGAGTACCTCTATCTTTTGTTAAGTACGTAATGTAACTTTTTTAATAATGAGTACTTCACATTGAACAACATCTCATTAAATCTTTTTACATTTTAGACTGCTGCACTTCGGGCTGTGGGCAACATTGTTACCGGAACTGATGAGCAAACACAAGTAGTTTTGAACTGTGATGCTCTTTCACACTTTCCAGCACTCTTGACACATCCCAAAGAGAAAATTAATAAAGTAAGTGTTTGTAAAATTAGGGTCCCAGAAATGTCTATTAGGAAAATAAAATCGGTTAGTCTTTATAACAAAGAGTGGTATATGATTTTCCATACATAAAACCAATCACGTAGAAAGTACTTTATTTTTATTAATTTGGCATTGCTGGGGATCGAACCCAGCACCTCATGCATGCCAAACACATGATATGTTACTAATCTACACCCTTACCTGTGCAGTGCATTTTTGGCTCTCTTGGAAATGATGAAATAGAGATACATGGGTGTTGAATGTTGTGTGACTGGAAATTTTAATATTCTGTTAAGTAATCCTTATAGTTGAATTTTTATAGTTAATAGAGAGTGTGAGTGTATGTGTGCGTGCACTTGTGACTAGAAAAGGGAGCACTGAATGGTGATGCTGATATTGGAGTGCATCTGAGGCTGTTGTAGAAATAAAATGGGTTGTCAATTACAACAGTGCCAATGATTATAACCCAAGAACAGCTCACCTGACTAGTCTAGCACCCTAAAATCTCTGACAGGTTCATTAAACATGGTCCTGTGATCTGATCCAAAAGAGCCTAGTGTACCTTAGCCATGCAGATATTTTTTAGAGAAAAAATTGTTTTACCAGTTTTAAAAATAGAGATAACATTGCCCTTTAGTAAATTCTAATAATATTCTGTATATGTTAGGGAGGTACTGTATCTTGTTTCTAACTATAGCTTTTGTAGTGCATTTATTAACTTTGAAACTTGTGAAATACTTGGATCTACCATCATCATCTTGGAAAAAGTTTATAGTATTGTTGTACAGAGTATAGCATTAAAAGATCATCAGGACAGACCAGTAAACAAGCAGTGGTTCCATTTTACCTCTTGAGAGAAATGGTGCAGTGAAATATGCAAGCATACTGGCCAGGCACAGGAGTGGTGGCACCGGTAGCTGCAGATACTTAGAGGAAAAAGGAGAATTACAAGTTCCAAGTCTGCTTTGGCAACACAGTAAAATATCTCAAAGCAAAAATTATAGTTACACTAAAATAACTCACTGTTTCATTTCTTTTGTCTCCATTGTTTTGAATAATTGAGTACCACTTGGCTATAATTCTTAATGGGGGTACGTTATAAAGAATAAATTTCTTTACTATATACATGAGACAAGGGCAGTGCATCTCATTTAGAGTTTGAGGCTCTGTATTTGTATCACAACTCATCAATTCCTCAGTGTTTGTTCACCCAAGAGGTTTTTGTGTTTGGAAACTTTGCCTTCAAAAATTCTTTTAGGATTAGTTCATTATGACTTAAATTAGGAGCATTAGCACGTTAATGAATACTTTTTTCTTAATTTAGATATAGATTTACTTTTTAATAAGAAATATTGAAAGGATCTTATTCTACAGGAAGCAGTATGGTTCCTATCTAACATCACTGCAGGAAATCAGCAGCAGGTGCAGGCTGTAATTGATGCCAATCTTGTACCAATGATAATACACCTTTTGGACAAGGTAAGAAAATTATCGTATATGTATCTGAGTAAAGGGACAGGGATCTCACAAAATATGTGAATATAATACTTCATCAGACATGCAATTTTTCTGGGAGTTAATAAGAACTCATTGTTTCTTACCAATAGTAAGCACTTATATATTTTTCTAAGCATTTCACAAAATAGCCTCATGCAGTATAAACATGTAAGATTTAGGATTATCATTTCCATTTGACTGATAAAGAAACTGTTAAGGCAAATTACCTAACATCAGATAGCAAGTTAAATATGCTGTTATATACATATAATCTCTCTGTCACGCAATGGCATTTTGAGAGATAATTTAAAATCAGAGAATGAGAATTTTTTAAGAAGCAATATTTATGTCTTCTGTTTTTCCATATTTCCTGTAAATGGATAGATGAAATTCACTCTTTTAAGCCAGAATATTTCATATACTCCTCTATACTTCCTGATGAGTCACATCAAGATACACTCGGTACACTATTTATCCTATATCCATTAAGGTTGTGATCTCAGATATTATCAACTTGTCCTAACAAGTGATTGTAATTTTATCCATCAGTCTTTCACCTAATGATTTTGAAGTAATCATTCATGGTCCTTGCCTGGATCTTATTTTCCTAGAACTTTTCTTATTGTGTCATTCTTCGTGTATTGGTCATGATTGGGGTTTTTTTGTTTTTTTTTTTTTTTTTGTAGGTTTTTTGAGACAGGGTCTCGCTTTGTGGTTCAGGCTGGCCCTGAGCTCAGCCTCCAACTCACATCACAGCAATCCTCCTGCCTCTGCCTCCCGAGTGCTGGGATTACAGGCGTGAGCCACCACGCCCGGCACTGTGTTATGTGGTACTGGTTGCTGCTGGGCGTGAGTCTCCACACCCAGTATTATTATGTGGTTACCGGGGAATCGAACCCGGGCCCTTGCACTTGCGAGACAGGCGCTGGAACCACTGAGCTAACTCCCCGGCCCTGGTCATGATTGTTTTAATAAGCTTTTCTTTATGAGCTGTTACTTACTCCAAGATAGCATTCATATAAAAAAGGCAAGACTGGCATTGTTGGAAGCTGAGACAGGAAGATTGCAACATTAAGCACCTCCTTGGAAACTTATAGACCTAGCAAGATCCTGCTTCAAAGTCAAATATTAGGAGGTTAGGAGGATAGTTCATTGTGAAGACCCTGGGTTTAATCCCTAGTACTGAAAAAAGGAAAAAGAGGGGAAGGAAGAGAAACAAGATAAATGGTTCTTTTTCTTCTCATTTATTTTTTCAGTCTCTGTGATATGACTTTCTGACAACCTCAGAAGGAGACCAGAGTGAATTTTTTAGTGTCATTGTAAAATTGAGTTTGCTTTTCATTTTGTTTTTTGGAACTGGGGTATCAAACTCAGGATCTTGTACTTGCAAGGTACAGTGCTATTGAGCTAAATCCCTGGCCCAGGAAATCAAATTAAAATTGGTACCTGTGTCTTTTATATTACCTGATAGTTTTTCAGATTTTCCTACCTTTTTAATATGACATAATTACCAGATTTACCTTTTATACAGAATTTTCAGACCTGGCTCTGAAATTAACTATTTCTCTAGGGTTTGATTCCTTTTTGTAGGGAAGTGTCAAAGAATCATAGTTTAGGTAAAAAGAAGATGATTATTACACAGTTATCATTGTTTCTAGGCTTGAGTAAACTAAATAATAAGTTTCTGTATAACATAAAAGATAAATAAGTATAAATATGAAGATTCATAAGAAATGAATGTTAAAGCCATTAAATAATACAGGATACTTAGAACAAGAGGATTATCTTAGACACTATTTTTAGGTATATGATTGATGACATATTTTTTACATAAAATCATATACATAAATTATTACCCTAAAATAACCAGACCACATTGCTATCATCCTCTTTGATTTTTTAATGTTTTGTACAAAGATGTCTTTTTGTTTTGTTTTGTTTTTTGTTTTGTTTTGAGACAGGGTCTCGCTTTGTAGTTCAGGCTGGCCTTGAGCTCAGCCTCAGACTCACATCACAGCAATCCTTCTGCCTCTGCCTCCCATTGCTGGGATTACAGGTGTGAGCCACCACGCCCAGCACTGAGGTATGTGGTACTGGTTGCTGCTGGGGTGAGTCTCCACGCCCAGTATTGTATGTGGTTACCAGGGATCCAACCCGGGTCCTTGTGCTTACAAGACAGGCGCCGGAACCACTGAACTAAATCACCGGCCCCCTGTACAAAGATGTCTTTAAAAATAATTTGTCTCTTAGATGAATCCTGTGCATTGTTAAGTCATCAACTGGACACACAGGTTATATCTTTTGTTTGTTTATTTTTTGAGGGAATGACTTTAGTTTTTTTTTAACTTTTGTTAGAGTATATGCCTTCCTTTTGAGGTACACACAAAGATCTGACTTCAGTTTTTGCCCCTTTCTCCCTATCCTCTTATCTATTCTACCTAGAGTCATTTTATTAGTTTTTTGTTTAGTCTTCCATTGCTTTGTTTTGTTTTGAAAATAAAAGGAAATCTTTATCAAATGCTTATTTCTGCTCTTTAAAGGATCATATTATATATTATCACATTGTTTATGACGTGTCCTAGAGATCACTTTCGTAGCAGTAAATGCAGAACTGTATTATTCCCTTTCTGCTTTTAATCTCTGTCATCCTAGTCTTATATCACTGCACTGAATTGGGTACACAGTAATCAGTCACTCTTTTACTAGTGACATTTGAGATGTTCTGGTATTTTGCTGTTGCTATTAAAAGCTGTAGTGCTTTAAAGAATAGCTTACGTTTTATGCCAGGTTATATTTAGGATTCTTGGATCTACAAATAAACGTGTGTAAATTTTACTGTGTAATGACAGTTCCCTTCTGAAGGAATATACTCATATACTTGTGCCTGCATTACTGACAAGTATGTGGATTTTTTTAATCTGATAAATATGAAAGGGTATTTCACTACGTTTTTAATTTGTATTTCTCTTATATGATTGTATTTTTTCATAATATAACATTTTTCCAGATTGCTAATCTCTGTTTCTAATAGCTGTCTATTGTTTTACTTAATCAATTATGCCTCTCCTAATGAGAATTTTAGTTACCTTGTTTTTGACTATTGTGCTGCTGTGACCATATACAAAGATCTAATATTACTGTTTTAATTTGTTATTTGGTAAATTCTCAAAGGTGAGGTTACTAAATCATACACACACACGGTCTAGAATTATTTTGAGCTAGGTTAAGTGGCGTATGTATAATTCAGCCAATCAGGAGGCTGAAGCAGAAGATTCTGAATTTAAGGCTAGCCTTTGTAAATTAATGAGACCCCCATCTCCAAAAATAATAAAAACAACAAAAAACCCAAAGTGTTAAAAATAAAATATTTTAAAATGTTTGTTTATGAAATTTAATTTTAATTAATTATTTTAAAATATTTTAATGTGCATTTTATACTGAAATTATGGATTTTCCTAAATTTTTCTTTCCTAGTTTGAGTTCTTGTTATTGTAGATTTCACTTAATCTGATACTATTTTACTGTAGTATCAAGTCTTTCCAGGAGACTTTACAAAAAGGAGTTTATATTTGGTATATATTAAGTGTAGTTTAGGGTTTATCTTAAGTTAAAAATTAAATATGTATGTAGAAAAGATAGAAGGAAAACTGGGTAAGTAAAGAGTTGGAAAATATCTCAGAATATATTTTTCCAAGTTTGTCTTGTGTTACAATCTGAAGCCTTTTGCTTTGTTTTTTTTGCAGGGGGATTTTGGAACTCAGAAAGAAGCTGCTTGGGCCATAAGTAATTTAACAATTAGTGGAAGAAAAGATCAAGTAAGTTTAGTTTGTACTTCTCAAAATTGGTTGACAACAATAGCAGTGCAGATACTCATACTGTTCAGATTTAAGTAAATTAAAATTTGGAATCATAGCAAGATAACTGTCTGATTTTTTTTTTTTTTTTTAAAGCTGGAGGGTATCATACATGTGTGTGCTCTACCTCTGTGCTGTATCCCCAGCCCTTTTTATTTGGTGTTTTTTTCATATAGAACTATCACCTTGATTTTTCTGTAGCAGTCATTTTTTATGGAAAATATGTGTCCTTTTTCTACCTCATTCTAGTGGTAGGGATAAAACCTAAGATCTCTGTAAGTACTCTGCTACTGAGGTAAGTACTCTGCTACTGAGCCACACCTCCAAAGCCCTACAAGTCTTCTCTAATCTGTGGTCAGATGAAAGAACCTATAGTTAGACTTGTTTTTTTGTTGTTTTACTGGTATTCAGAAAGAACAGACTTCTAAGGTTAATATAACAGAAAGGAACTGCTCCACAGATTCTTTTAACAAGTGAAGTACAACAAAAACATTGCCAGGAACAGTGGTTTATGCCTGTAATCCCAACACTGAAGCTGAGGAAAGATCATAAATTCTACTTTGGCAACTAGCAAAAGAATCTGTCTCAAAATAAAAATAGAAAAAATGTTAGGCTGTAGCAGAGTAGTAAACTGACCCTTAGCTCAACCCTTTAGTGCCATCAAAAAATAAAAAGTAAATAAATGATAAGCAACAAATAAATTCACCAGGAGTAAAATAAATGAGAGTTTAAATTCAACCAGACATGCAAATGGGACCTAGAATGAATATAAGATGTTTAGAGAATAACATTTAAAGAGGAACTCCCTCTCAGGACCGTATAAGTGGCAAAGCTTAAAAATTGTGCCAAGTGACAGAGCTCTTAGACCTTTTAGCAGAACAGGTAAAAGTAGATTTGGAACTTTGTGTCAGTCAATTGAAAACTACTGCAAAAAGCTATAGACTAATGAAATATAGTAACAATTTGAATGTGAATACAGAGCAAAAGTGAAGTGAGTACCTGGAAATAATAAGATATTTAAATGATTGGAAAATACTACATATGGTATGAAACCAAAATAGTGAAGTGAAAGGTGCAGTCATATTAGTGTGATCAGAGATCAGCAGGTACTGGACCAGGTTTTAGCTCAGTGGTTCCAGCATCTGCCTGGAAAGCACAAGGTCCCGAGTCCATTCACCAGTAACCACATATCACAATGCCCAGCAATTGGTCTTCTGCCTATTAACTAGTGTCTTCATTTGTTACTCTTAAGGGGAAAGAATTATCAAAGGAAATATTCTTTTTTTTTTTTTTTGGTTTTTGGAGACAGGGTCTCACTTTGTGATTCAGGCTGGCCCTGAGCTCAACCTCAAACTCACATCACAATCCTCCTGCCTCTGCCTCCCGAGTGCTGGGATTACAGGCGTGAGCCACCACGCCCAGCACTGTGGTATATGGTACTGGTTGCTGCTGGGTATGGGTCTCCACACCCAGTATTGTTATGTGGTTACCAGGAAATCGAACCCGGGTCCTTGCGCTTGCGAGACAGGCGCCGGAACCACTGAGCTAACTCCCCGGCCCAAAGGAAATATTCTTTATGGCATAGAAATGTTAAAGTTGAGTGATGACTTTGTTTTTCACTTTGTTTTTCCCCTAAATTCAAGAAAAATTAAGTTACTATAATAAAGTGAAAAAGAAAGTTACATTAATATTGTAGTCTGCTAATGAGGGGAAAATAAAGTTGTTTCCATACGCAAAATTTCAAAGTTAGGATTATTTAACTAAAATATAATGGTGCACAAAGTTGACCTACAATTTATTATTTCATGATATTTTTATTCTTCAGGTGGCCTACCTTATCCAGCAAAATGTTATTCCACCTTTTTGCAACTTGTTGACTGTAAAAGATGCACAAGTTGTGCAAGTAGTACTTGATGGACTAAGTAATATATTAAAAATGGCTGAAGATGAGGCAGAAACCATAGCCAATCTTATAGAAGAATGTGGAGGTAAGTTACTAGCCATTATGCCATATTTTAACATTTTGTAATATTCTTTTTAGTAGCTACATTTATTTTCTGACAGCTATAGCACTTCTTTATTTTTCTCTTTTTGATATAAGTAATAGAATAAGTAATATATTCTATATATGCAGTTTTTTCCAGCCCTTGCATGTGTTAAGCTAAGTGGTTGCTGACATATATTGAACAGGTATTGTGCTAAGGCACTGAGAGACAGTGGTAAACAAAACAGTTCTTTCCTTCAAGGCATGTAGTTTAGTCTTGAAATTAAATATGAACTGATTTAATGTGCTGATTACCCTAATAGAATGTACAACAAAATGAGATACCTAATCCATCCGGGAAGAAGCAGAAAATGACATCTGAGCTGGATTTTGAGAGATGAATAAGGATTATTAAAGTATAAAGGGATGAAAGGTGTTCCAGACAGAGAGAACACCATGAGCAAAGTCTGAGGTGAGATATAGCATTCAGCAAATTATAAAAGTAGTTCAGTGTTGCTGAATCACAAAGTATGGGGTAAAAACTGCTAAAAGATGAAGCTACAGAAGCAGCCAATAACCAGACCCCTGTGAAGTCTTACAAGCTTTGTAGCACAGCAAATAATTCATTCTATAGGGCAGAGTTATCAAATCTGTGTACCTGGAATATAAACAACATATATTAGTTTTCAACTCTTTGTGTTGATGTATAGGCAAAATATGGAAGTCCCAAATATAGTTATATAAGAAAATGTAAATGTTACCCACCAAGATAAGTATAAAAGTAAAGTTACCTCTGACAGAATTTGCAAAGTGAATGAAGGGAGAGGTAACAAAAAGGGTAGAACTCCAATCAGCTAAGTAGGGGAGTCAGGAGACTTGGAAATAAATGTAATAAATAGATATTGTTAAAGTTATGAACGTGAGAAATGGAACAACAAAAAATGACTTGTCATGGCCAAATTAGGAACAACAGAAGAGAAATAACATGGAATGAACTTGGAACTATGGTACATGCCAGCAAAATAACAGACATGGACTATTACTAGATTACTAGATTGTTACTAGATCTGTTTTCACTATGTAAACGTTTTAGAAAACCCAGAAATATATATTAAAAACTCCTTAATGGATTCTGCCATTAGAGTATGACAAGCTATGGGAAGATTTTATCTAGAGAATTAATATTTTCAGATAAGTCCACAGATATCTGGGGAATTGGGTCTTCGGGGACAAGAGGCAAGGAGACCAGTAGTCTCCAACTGTCTCCCAGTATACAATGGTCAGCCCTCAATATTATAGTCAGAGAGGAGATGACAGGATCAAAAAAATAGACTGAAATTTTTAAGATTTGATTGATGGAGAAGAAGAATGCTTTTTCAAATTTCAAATTATTACAGGTTGTCAAGTAAGAATTATAGGACAGTTTATACGAAGATGATAGATAACAGGTTGTGTTTTGAATAGGTCCAGTTTTAGAAACTTGTGTAGTGCCCTTAGGGAATTATGTAGACATTTGGATTTTATGCTGGTGAAGCTCTGAAAAAAATGAAGCTACAGATTGTATGTCCTCAGCTTCTGTGTCTTTAATTTTTTAATGGAAGGATCACTATAAAGGGAATGTTTAGAATAAGAGATGAGCCCGTTTCTTCCATTCCTTGTGGATGGAAGATATCTCATGAGGGAACACTATTTCAGAAGTCTTAAAATTATTCCTATAGAGTGGAACAAAACCCAGTTTTTATATCAGTCAAGTATGTAGGGTCTTTTTAATATTTCTGCCTGTGATTTAATAAATTTTTCAGTGTTTATAGGAAAAATTTCCTTTTCTCTTGAAAGATTGTGATTGATTTTAATCATTTTTTAGTACACTTAAAAGATGTCTTAGTAATCATATTTATTAATTGCCATTATCTTCAACTTTTGTTTCATACTTGTTCATAGGAAAATTTGGCATTTGCTAGAAATTAGGAAAGTTTTGCTTTTTTACCTAACAAAACAATTTTATATATCTTTATAAATTCTGGTTACATATGATTGTACTTAATGGAGACTTGTTCCATTGTTTGCTTATACATTGATATATTGTTAGATACTCACTCTTTTTAACACAAATATGTTATACTTTGTTATTAAATCTTTTTATATTTATGATTTACTTATAGAATACATGCCCAAAAATTCTAATCTAAAAATTGTCCAGTGCAGAAATTAGATTATATATTCCAAGATTCTTATAATTTGTCATTTCTGTTTTTAAACATTACCATTATTTCACTCCATAAAATTTCTTTCAGGACTGGAGAAAATTGAACAACTCCAAAATCATGAAAATGAAGACATCTACAAATTGGCCTATGAGATCATTGATCAGTTCTTCTCTTCAGATGATGTATTTAATATTTTTGTAGTTTTTCTTAGTATTCTATATGAACATAAGTATGGATGAAATAATATAGTAAGCTAGGTTCTGTACATATATTTTTCTGTGTGGTAAAATTGTGTCAGTAACTCATTCACTGTATGAATAGTCACTTTCCAAACCAATATAACTTGCTTTGGAAACATAAATAATTTGGTATTGTAAATTCCTATGAGAATGTTTTAGCCCTTTTTTTTCTCCCCTTTAAGTTTATGGTACATTTTAGGTATATATTATAATCACATTCACCTTTGGGGATTTTTTTACCTATTCAGATCTTTTTCCTTATCATACCTTCCCCATCACCACCTGTTTTAACTCTTAATAGCAAATGTTAAACATTTTTTTTTTAAGTAAATGAGTCAGGTTTATTTTGATTTCTTTATAGTTTTCATGTTTTTAAATTGATACTAGTACAACATTTATAAGTTTAAAAACTGCAATTTAGGGCTGGGGATTTAGCTCAGTGGTTCTGGTGCCTGCCTTGCAAGTGCAAGGGCCTGGGTTCGATCCCCGGTAACCACATATGATAATGCCGACTGTGGAGACTCACACCCACCAGCCATCAGTACCACATACCACCACACCAGGCATGGTGGCTCACACCTGTAATCTCAGCACTCAGGAAGCAGAGACAGGAGGACTGCTGTGAGTTTGAGGCTGAGCTGAGGGCCAACCTACACTACAAAAACAAGACCCTGTCTCAAAAAAAAAAAAAAAAACTACAATTTAATATATCCTGTACTAAATCTTTTACAGGAGTAATTACTGAATCCACATTTGCTGTTTTTATTTGGCGATCAAAACAAATGTAATAGATAAAATGAAAGTAATAAATCAAAGATAAGGTTCTATACTATAAAGTAGAATACACAAAGTATCTTAGATTGTTGTTCCATAGTAGTTGAAATAAAGAATTACTGGGCCCAGGATTTAGCTCAGTGGTTCTGGCACCTGCCCTGCAAGCACAAGGGACCGGGTTCAATCCCCAGTAACCACATACAACAATGCTGAGCCTGGTTACTCACACCCACCAGATAATCACTACCACGTTCCACAATGCCAGACATTGTGGCTCATGCTTATAATCCTAGAACTCAGGAGGCAGAGGCAGGAGGATTGCTGAGTTTGAGGCTGAGTTCAGGACCAGTCTGAACTACAAAGCGAGATGTTATCTCCAAAGAAAGAGAAAGAAATTAAAGAATTACTTTTACTCTTACCTATTTGGAAAAATTAAAAGCAACTGCTCCTTAAAGCATAATATGCTACAGGTTTGTGTTTATGTGAAATTTTGAAAAGAATACTAGATATAATCCATATAAATTAGTAGAGGTACAGCTATACTGTTTTAAGTCCTTAAACTATAGGTCCCCACTTACTATTAAATATTTACCACAGGGTAGTATTGTAGAGTATGTGCTTAGCATGTGCAGTGCCCCATGTTCAGTCCCCAGAACAAACAAACCAAGAAAAAGATTAACTAGAGATTAGACTTACTTTCCTAGTTATCAGAAAAATTATAGTGACTACCAGTGCATACCTTCTCTCCGTATGGGATATAGGGTCATTTCTATATATTAGTGCTGCGTCATTCTTCAAATATTTCTATCTTGAATATTCTCTTAAGCCTCTTCTTTAGTGTCTCAGAAAAAGACTGTACGAAATGTTTCAGAATTCTAAAGGGTTGTGGTACATTGTTAACATCACCTAGAGCTTTTTTGTACTTTCTTAAAAGAGTAATGAAAATATTACTATGATGTTATCTACATACAAAGTTAATCATCACATTCTTTTTTCCCCTAGATTGATGAAGATCCTAGCCTTGTTCCAGAGGCAATTCAAGGTGGAACATTTGGTTTCAATTCATCTGCCAATGTACCAACAGAAGGGTTCCAGTTTTAGAAAGATGTTGTGGAAGTTAGGTACAATGCAGCACTGAGAAATATATATATATATATACATATATATAAAAAGGTTTGATCCATCAAGCTTGGCTCATGGGATCTGCTGCTGCATTAAATCGGGAAAGAAAATGTGAAGATTTCATTTGGAATCACCGAAAATGCCCAAATGAGGTCAAGATGGCGAGTGGGTGCGAGTGAGAATGAGTGGCAAAGTGTAATGAAAACTTTACATGGATGCTTATTTAGGTTGTTCAAAGTGAAAAGGGCTACAGGCCATAGATCTTCAGTGCCTGAGAAGGAACTTTGACTTACTCTATAACAATTGAGAGGAAAGTGAAGTATTGTCATCTTCAAACCTTGTAAGCATAAAAAGGGAATAGAATGCCCATATAAGTCAAGGAAAATGAGCCCAGGCCTTGCTATGAAGCAGTGTGTGAATGGACAATGTTGAGTGAATGTCTGGCTCAGACATAAAGAGCCAGGTTCATCTTTCAGATCTAGGGCTCTTCACTCACGAAGCAGACTCCTAGTCCTGGAGTGACTGTGTACAAGAGTGTGGTTGTGGTGCTGTATGTGAACGCATGCAAGCTTGATTCGCCTTCAGGGGGCTGATAACAAACCTAGTAAATCATCAAAATGAGATCACAGGTGTTAATGTACACTGGACATGAAAACAAAGACCGGTTTAGCAGCAGACATTGGTTTACTCTGCAGCCTGTGTTTTCTGTTTTCCCTCTCTCCCTCCCACCTTAACCCATTCTTTTGGGTATTTTTCTTTTTTTTAGTTTTTATTTACTTTACCTAGTATGGCTTTTTTAGTTGCTTCTCAAGTCAGAAAACTTCAGGAAGGTTTCCCTGTGCATTTGCACCAGATGAATGTTTGATGCTATGAAAAGCTTTCCATATCATCAAAACTAATTTGTGTAGATTTTTGCATGAAAAAAAATCATAAATTTCCCTCAAAATAGACTGTGTTGCAGTACACAAGTTGCCATAATAGTATAAAACAGTAAAATGTGCTTAAAAGGCCATCCTTTTCATTTTCAGAGATAACATAAAGATCTTTGCATGAGGTAAATCTACAGCATAGTTCATTTTTAGATTTCGTTGAGTCCTGTAAAGAAGAAGAAGAAAAGTTTCAGTTGTGCTAGAATACCGTGCTGTGTTTAAATGTTACTTGTTTTCAAACTTTGTTTTCTATGAAAATGATATGGAAACTTCTAAAATGGAATTTGGTGCATATGTACTGCTGAATAAAGACCGATGAAGAGGTTTGAGTACATGTACAAATCAAGTAATGGTTTGAACACCTTTAATAATATGCCTAATCTGTTCAGTTGTTTTAGAATCTTTTTATCTTAGATGTAGGCAGCCATGAACAATCTATTTTGAGCCACTTTAGGGAGAAAACTTTGTATTTTTAAAACTTGCATAAAAGTTATGCAAGTGTTTTTTTATAAATTGGAATAATGCCTCAGTTTTGAGGCTATGCACACTAAATTAAATGTGACATAAATTAATTTGTAAAAATAAAAACTCTTTATAAGGTGGCTCATTGTAGGAAATCCTGTGCCTTCCCCTTTGAGCACAAGTGTTGCATGAACAACAGTTTGCTATAAGAAACATACCGGATTAGCCACCATTAGCATCTATATCTACTTTGTGTTTAAAAATCAACTGGTAATTCTGAAACACTGTAGAATGGATAAAAATTATTTTGTGATCATAACTCTTTGTTGAACTAGAGTATTTTTGCAGCATTCCTTGTCATCAGAAACATGGTTAAAGTTTAAAACTAGAAGCAGCAGAAAACTAGCTTGTAAAATTTATCCAAGTAGAGTGCAGGCTAGGCTGTCTTGGGGAAATAAACATTAAAACTTAAAGCAATGTTTTACATGGGGTGTGTGTGTGATGTGTGGATTTTTTTTTAAGTTAATGTTAAGTTAGAGTATAATTAAATGGTTCTATTAACTTATTTTTTCTGAAGCTTTTATCTAGAACCAACATAACAGGGAATTTCAGAAGGTCTGTAATTTCAGTATGGATATATAAAGTATTTCAGCCTGCTGAATTGGTTTGGTTGACACTATCTCTTCTTGTGTATTCTACCTGTTCAAACTAAGGTTTGGGCCTTTCTTCACTGTCCAGCCAAGTCATCTTATGAGAGGCAATTTGAGCCATCTTTTAAAAAGCAGTGTGACTTCAACTTACGATTGCAAGTAATAGGTTGCATACAAAGCATGGTTTATAGAAGACTTTAATTACTGAAAGGTCCATATTTGCCCAATAACTTTTTCTCTATAGCCTGGTTCTGAGTCAGCCATTGAGCTTGTAATAGGCCAAATTATTTTATAGAATACTTCTAATAAATAATAGGATTGATATTAACATCTGTAAGTACAAGGGCTTCCTGCTCTTACAGGGCATTGATTTTCTAATTCTAAGATAGGCTTTTTATATATATGAAATTGTTTCAGTATAACTTGTCTCAGTCAAGTGATTTAAATAACTTTTTTAAAAATTGTTTGATCTAGGATATAGATTCATTTTTAATATAGGCCATTACATATGATGAGGAAAAAGCTGGAGTAATAAGCTAGATATTCTTGATTTTTCATCATTTAAACTGCCTTTTTTTAACCCTGAGTGATTCTCAAGTGCTATGAAAATAAGATTAAGATGTGTGAAAACTTCTAAAGGAAAACATGAAAATACTGTTTTCTGATTTTCAGAAACTTCAGTAATTGTGTGTGCTAGGATTAGTACTTTCCACATTGCTCTGGAGCATTTCCTATAGTGGAAGTTATCAGCCAGTCCTTAGAACTGCATGTGGAAGAGGTTGAGGCCAGCAGATAACACTTAGTCTTATCTTGACTGCAATTCATAGGGTTTTTAAAAATTTGTTTCTTTAAAGGTATAACTGCATTGTAAAATGACCAAGTTCATTGTAACATTGATACAGTATTTAGTTGGGAGACCCTTTTCCAATTTTTCATTGCTGCAATTTCCTCAACAAAAATTACAGGAATTAGCCTGGCATGGTGGCACATACCTGTAATGCCAACAGTCAGAAAGCCGGGACAGGAAGATTACTGTTATGTTCAAGGCCAACCTGAACTTTGTACTGAGTCTGTGTCTGAGAACAAAACAAAAAAGTTAACAGAAATTTAAGGTTTGGTTTTAAGACTAATTACTGTATAGCGAATGACCCCAGACATGACTTTTATTTGTTATTTCCATTTCTTTGAGTCAAGAGTTCAGTAACAGCTTAGCTAGATCCCCTGCTCAGGGCCAACAAGGCTACAATGAAGGTGTCAGCCAGAGCTGCAGTCTCGTTGGAGTCTGGGGATCTTTGTGCTTGTATTGCAGAATCCAGTTTCCTTAAAGGTAGAGAACTCAATAGCAGCTTGCTTTTTCAAGCCCAGCAGGAGAATTTCTGGTCTCAGGGATGACCCAAGCCCTTTTCAAGGGCTCTGCTGAGTAGTTCAGGCTTCTTATCCCCAAGATAACTTCCCTTGTGATTAACCCAAAGCTAAACTAAATAGGTACCTAAATTATAACTGCAAAATCCCTTCAACTTTACCTAATTACAGACTGACCACAGGTCTTAGTTATATTCATTATATTCACAGATCTAGCTCTCATTCAAAGGAGGGCATTATACAGAGTGAATGAACCTGGGAATCTCGGGAAATTTTAGTATACTGATGTGAGGGAACCTAAGTATTTAGAACTGGAGCAGTTTAGAAGTGATTACCTCATACACAGTGCAAGCTTTTTTTTGGATTTTAGTCACCTGTAAGAATCTAATGAAAACTCTGGAACAGCTTCCTTTCAAAAGTACATGTGCATACATTAAGTACATAGTACAGTTTATAAAATTTTACCAGGGGATTTGTGAGGGTCTTGATTACAGAGTATAAATGATCTGTCCCAGCCCTCCCTTTCAAATGATAGAGTGGGCATGATGACTTGCAATAAAACGTCACATAAGGCACACATCTCTATTCCTATAGCATACATTGCTTCCAAGTATTGTTCTTGAACTGATTTAAATTTGTGAACCAGTGCACAAAAAAGTTTATGCAGCTTTTCCTATATTGTGTATAAACAGGCTTTTTTACCTATAGTCAGAGGCAATTACCTGAGTTAATTGCAACTAGAATTACTATTGATTATTTTGAAGGCATAGATATGAGTATTCTTCCACCTGTTTTCTTTGTATTCATGTGGTCAAAATTCATGTAATGGAAGCCAGTAGTTGAATAGGATGGAAGTAAATTTTTACCCAGCTATCTGACCTGGTATTCAAAATACTATAAAAATCCATGCCTGTGACATTTTGAACATTTAAAAAGAAAAATAATGTTTAAGTAAGCACAGTAGTAAACCTTGGGAGGGTGGAAATTAACTCAGTAGAGTGCTTTCCAAGATCTGTCAGATGAGATCGGGCACATTCAGGGTGGAATGGCCGTAGACGGAGTGCTTTCCTAGCGTGCATGAGACCTTCAGTTCAATCCCAAGTGCCACCCCCCCCCAAAAAAAAATAACTTTAAAAATACAGTAGTAAGATTGTAGGTTGAAGCTTGCCTGTACTGCATAATGAGACCCTGTATCATAAAATTTTGAAATTATTAAGAAATGTCTAAGTCAAATCATGATACACATCTGAGACCACAGGGCTTTTTTTTTTTTCCTTGAGAAGGTGTCTCACTGTGTTGCCCAGACTGGCCTCCAACTACCTCAAGTGATTCTACCTCTGCCTGCCCAGGAGCTGGGACTGAGGCGTGTACTACATCTGGCTCCATAGTACAACTTAAGAAAGATGTATAAGTTTGACAGCTTCCACTCTGCATAAGAGCAGCTGAGTGTTAAGAAAGGTAAATGTTGCTGCAGATTCTCTCTGATCTGCATCTTACCACAGGAGTGCAGCATTCCTTTGTCACTTAGACTCTTTGCCCCCATACTGCCTTTTCTCCATAGATTTTTTATCTTGTATTTATGCTGCCTATTCCAGCTGCCTATAAGCTTTTCCAGATAGTTCTTCCAATTTTATTCTTTGTAAACATGTTATCTCCTCCACTTAGACTTTCCTGTTACTCTTGAAACATGAATTCTATTTTTCCTTGACCATAATTCACTTCTAATGTATATAGTTGTGTTACTGTTTTGTTGCTGCTGCTGTTTAGACTGAATAAAAGAAGTTTATTTTGGCTGAGCTCTGACGCACTGTCACAAGGCTACATCTTGTGATAGCCTTGCTGGCAGAGTCCTGTGGTGGCCCAGAGAATCACATGGCAGAAGACAAAAGTATGTGTGTGTCTGTCTAGTCACTCCCTCTTCTAGAGACGCTCAAGTGACCTTGTCTAACCCTTATCATTCCCATGTCACCTCCAACACTGTAGTCAGATTGATTCCACCCTTTTAATGACTGAAATTACAGTATAGGAAGCCCTTTTCAGCCCTCAACCCGTAGCAGTAGCTGACTGATTCCTTGACTATGGTTTCCTTAAATCTACCTGGTTTTCTTCCAGCCTGTTTTTACTCTTGAAGCAAATAATCTCCACTGACATGGAAGCCAGCACTGGCAGGATGGCAGGATCACAAGTTCAAGCCCAGCCTTGGTGTCTTAGCCAGACCCCACCTCAAAGGGCTAAGGGTAGAGCTCAGAGTGAAGGTACTGGATTCAGTCCCCAGTGCTGGGAGCATGAGACGCTCCAATGATCCTATATGCTTTTATGGTCCACTTGATTTCCATTTTCCTTCCAGATAATGCCTTCAGTGTCCTGTCCTGTCAGTTGTGCTTAAGTTTTTTTTTTTGTTTTGTTTTGTTTTTGTTTTTTTTTTGGTTTTGTTTTTTGAGACAGGGTCTCACTTTAGTAGTTCAGGCTGGCCCTGAAGTCAGCCTTGAATTCACAGCAATCCTCCTGCCTCTGCCTCCTAAATGCTGGGATTACAGGCATGAGCCACCACACTCAGCATTGTGTTATGTGGTTCTGATTGCTGGTGGGCATGAGTCACCATGCCTGGCGTTGTATGTAGTTACCAGGGATCAAATGTGGGCCCTTGAGCTTGCAAGGCAGGTGCTGGAACTGCAGCTAAATCCCCAGCCATCCACTGTGCTTAAGTTTTAAGCCCTGAGAGCTACTCTTTACCTGTCCTTTGTGCATAGTTGTCCCTCTTTGCATATGCACAGAGTAACCCTATGTACAAGATGTGTATCTCCTAAGGAAAATTTCCCTTTAAAGTTTGCTGCAAGTAAAGTTAGTATTTGAGAACCCACGTTGGGGTAAGGATTAAGCTAGGAGTTTAGGAAAACAGTTAAAATATAACTGGCTTTTTGCATAGTAAGTACACACTACCACTGAGTTCCATCCCCAGCCTGCCTTTACTCATCAGGAACAGTACCAACTCTTGGACTTAGCTAGAGAGGGAATTGTCTTAAACGTTTTGACTCATAATTGCGAGTGGAGTCAAAATAATCTTTCCCACAGTATTAGCGTACTGCTTGTTCTTTTAAGAATTGTCTACCCATGCACCTCAGTATAGAACTCATCTGTAGCTAGGTGAGGTGGCATATGTGTATAATCCTAGCACTCGAGAGAGCCTGTGGCAGGAGGATTGCCATGAGTTTGAGGTGATCTGGACTACATAATTCAAGGCCAGCCTAGACTATACAGTGAGACCTTGTCTCAAACGGTAACAAAAAACTCCACTGTACTGGGTGTTTTCTACCTCGTTGTTTCCTTTTAGATCTGCCAGGTACTGCCTCTGTAAACAGGTACATTCTGCAGAAATGCAACCGCTCCCGGTGGAGTGTTCAAGGTGCACCACTTGTGTAGCTAGCAATTCTTCCATGTTGCTGTTGTATCTAGACCAGTTATCTTTCACATAGTGGGTGGTTTGGGTCATCTTAATGGTTTAGTCTTAAGCTTTATACAGACCCAGTGAAGAGAAACTTACTGCCCCCTCCCCCCCCACACACAACAAGTTACCTAAAGAAGACTTTTGTTCTAGCCAGTCCAAACATGCAGAAACAGCACTGCAAGGTCAGTTCCCCATTAGCTCTGTCCCAGCGTATTCATTCTCCCAGCTGCATGGAGCCAAGGAGGAGGTAGCAGTGTATTGTTTTCATCCTGATTTTTCTCAGCTTCATAGATCCCTTCCTTACTCTCAAGATATAAGAAATATACTTAAGACTATCTGCCATCCCCATTAACCCTCATTTTACAGGATATGTTTTACATTTATGGAATATTTTTCAGTCTTTAGTGTCTGTTCACTCATTGCACTATCACACTGCGTTTCTCTTTCTCTCACTAGATTGTAAGCTCCTTAAAGGGCAAGGTCAGCATATAAGCAAAGCTCTGTAAACACCATGAAGGCGCAATGAGTTCTATGGGCACTCAATAAACGTTTGTGATAATGATGCAACTTCTCAGATGAACTGATTGTAGTGACTACCTTTAAAAGTCTTTTCAATCTGAAATTTTCCTCATTGCATCTGAGGTTTAGAAGGCTTTCAGTAGGAAGAAAGGGAGTTTATTCCTTGCATATTAATGTTCCGTATTTTCCTCACTTTTGATATTTTTACCCCATCATATCTGTGTAACCAGTAAAATGTAGAAATAGGTCCTTATTATGTGTTTTCTAAATAACAGAAACTGAGAAGCAGAAATATCATAAAGTCCCTAATACAAATGATAAAATTTTGTCTTGGGGAATATATCATTTATTGTAATGATTGCATTCATAAATGATTCTACAAAGAAAATACACAAACCATAAAGGTAAGTTATGCTGTTTTGGTCAGTCAACATAGTATGAAACTATCAGCATCCTTTGGTTTATTCATGTTGTAATGTTCATTGATTTAGGTAACCACCTAATTGTGTGTAAGTTTTCTCCTGTCTAAATAGCATTTACACATTTTAATTGCTGGAAATAATTGGAAGTAACATAAATGCTCTCCTAGCATTTATTTTGTCCCATTCTGAACAATATTATAATCACTATGGTGTTTATCCATTCTTTTACTGTTGGTTGTGGAAGAGGCCTTTTTATAAGTCATACAACACTGATCTGGCTTCAAATCATGGCTCTGCCACGTAACTCTTGTGGAACCTCATAAAGTTATTTCACCTTTGTGTACTTCACAAAAATGAATCAGTGGTATGTCTACTGCAGTGTGTTATTCCGTGGCATACATGTGTTCAGTAAAGTGCATAGAGTAACCCTAGATACACAATAAACTGGTAGCATCTAAGGGAAGTTCCCTTCAAAGTGTGCTGCAAGTGAATACAGAGGTTCAGTTTGTTTCTACATTGTATTTGAGGACACACTGGGTCAGCATTAAAAGCCAGGAGTTCAAGAAAACAAAGTCATTTAAAATATATCACTTGCTGTTAATTTAGTTTACTGGGAGAAACAATAATTTTAAAAAATAGTAATGGACACATAAAAGCAATGATAGATACATGCCAAATAGGTTAAATTCCACTACTTTACATTTCTGATGAAGCACCCAAATGACTTAATACTGTACTTCTAAATTCACAGTCTCAATCTTCAAACTTATATTGACTTCCATTTTTTTCAGACCTCTAATTCCCTGCATTTACCTCAGTTTGCATATAATCTTCCTTTTTCAAGAAAAGACGCAACAAAAACTTGTTCAGCTTACATCCTGTTTAGAAATCTGAGATAGTACTGAACTGGTCCCTGTTCCATGAGAAGTGTGTCCTTTTTTTTCATAATTACATCAATCTTGTAATTCCTGCTTTCTGCTGCTTCTTGGGAATCCCCTACTACAAATTGCAGCTCTTCTCATGCATCTATTTCCATTTAATCCTTCCCATAACATTTAAACATCCTTAAGATTTTTACAACTTAGGCAGAACCTCTCAGTCCGGTTCCTACCCCATCTTCCTCTTAGCCATTATAGAGAAAGCTCTTATAAGTTTGGGGTTTTTTTTCAGTTTCTCAAATCCTGTTCCCCTCAATTCATTTCAATCTTTAACTCACCCAACCATCCAATAGAGCTCTTGAAAAATCGCAAGTATATTACCAAGTTAAATAGGTAGTGGTTATTACAACTCAAGTATAGTAAGAAACTTGACCATTCTAATTTTTCACACCCTATCTTCTGACTACTTCTAGTTTCTCTGTCCTCAGAAATTTACTTTTTTTCTAGTACATCTTTCTCCCCAGTCACTAAAAGTGTAAGTCGCAACCCAAGGTTCTCTTCTCAGACCAAACTCTTTTTGTCTTATATAAAAGTAAAATGAACACACAATGATTATCTGTGATATTGTATTAACCCCATGCTGAGTACTGGCTTTCTCTGAAATCTCCAAAGTGCCTTCTTGAAATCCCCACACAGGTGTTTGAAAAGCAGCTACAAGTCAGCTTGTCCAAGCACAAGCTTGTAGTCTTCCTGTCTTTACCTCAAACATGGACTTGCATTGTTCCCTGTCTCCATGAATGTCATCCCCATCTGTTCTCAAGAATGGCTGTTGCATCTATTCACTTATTTCTACTCCTCCTTCCTTAGTGTCACCACTGTGTCTTGTGCCATTACAAAATCATATGAGCTCAAATCATTCTACCCTTTCTAACTGGATCTCTACATTGAAGGCAGAATAATCTTTCCGTAGTCAAGTCTGAGGTGCCAGCATTGTTACTTCTCTCAACTTACTGCTTAGAATAAAAACATCTTTTTTTTTTCTTTTCCATTTAATTATTCAGTCTCAAGAATGTGCAGTATTGGGAGGAAGTATCCTGTGTGCATTGCTGAATTTCAGTCATCAACACATAAACTTGTTTTATTTCTCTCCCATTCATCTTTCCTATTTCCTTTGGAGTGTTTTGAAGCCAAGCCCAAACATTTCAGTATATATCTCTGTAACTTTTAAGATTAATCATAACTACAGTACTATTATCACCTTTTAAAAATAATCATTGCGGGGCCCAGGGTGTTAGCTCAGTGGTTCCGGCGCCTGTCTCGCAAGCTCAAGGGCCCTGGTTCGATTCCCGATAACCACATAACAATACTGGGCGTGGAGACTCATGCCCAGCAGCAACCAGCACCTCATACCACAATGCCGGGTCTGGTGGCTCACGCCTGTAATCCCAGCACTCGGGAGGCAGAGGCAGGAGGATTGCTGTGATGTGAGTTGGAGGCTGAGCTCAGGGCCAGCTTGAACTACCAAGCGAGACCCTGTCTCAAAAAAAAAAAACCAAAAAACCCCCCAAAAAACCTAAAAATAATCATTGCTAGATGTGGTGGTGTATCTCTGTAAACCTAACACTGGGATCAGTTCTTGCACATGCCAGGCAAGTGCTCTGCCACTGAGTAACATCACCAGCCTCCACAGAATCTCAATACATACATCCTCAAAAATATAATCATAATACATCCCAATTTAAAATGATTAAAATTGGGCAGAGATTTAGCTAGCTCAGTGGTTCCGGTACTTGCTCAGCAAACACAAGATCACAAGTTCAGTCTCTGGTAACTAGATACCACAGTGCTGGGCATGGTGACTGACGCCCATCAGCAATAACTCTGAGATGCCATTACACATCCACATTAGAATGACTCACATTTTTAATGTGGATTCCAAGTGCTGCCAGAGATGCAGAGCAACTGGAATTCTCATACATCCCTAGTGGAAATACAAATGGCTCGGCCTCTTTGGAAGGTAATTTTGTAATTTCTTATCAAATTAAGCGTGCATTTTATCCTGCATCCAGCAGTCCCAATGCTAGATACTTATTTGAGTGAAATGAAAACTGTCTACATAAAAACATGTCTATGAATATTTATAGCTGCATTGTTTATAATCATCCCAACAAGAAACAGCTCTTTCAGTTGGGGAGTGAATGAACTAGTAATCCATTTAATGGATTATTATCAATAAAAAGCTGAAACACAACATGAATGCATCCAAATGCATTATGCTAGTTCTAATAAGCCAGATTCAAAGGTTATACATATACAATATGATTTTGTTTATATTACAGTCTGGAATAGGAAAAATTTCAAAGTTTCTTAGTACTGCAAAATAAATAAAATGCTACTGTGGAACACAGCTGGAGACTAGAATTAAAAGTTACATGATTTTCTTAAGATATTTAATAAATAGGTCAGTATTCTCAAGTTTAATTTTGAAAAGAAAAAATAAGAATATTCATGAATATTCTGGAAAAGAGTTTTGTCATACTTCACAATATAAATAAAACTCAAATTGGCTCAATAAATAGTTGGTGTGTGCATGTATGTGCACTTACATGTACACACTAAGCATTGAATCCAGAGCCTTCCATGCAGTATCCGGCATTGTGTACTCCTGAGCTATACCTTCTGTCCCAGAGATATTTTTTTTTAAATTGACTAGATCAAAGCAATTGTAGGGACATATATTAGAGGTAGCCTCTCAAATAACGGGAAAGATAAATTATTCAGAAAATCATCATAGAAGTCAGACTATTCAGAAGGGAAGTTGATGTCACATTTCATGCCTTTATATTGGGAAGAAATCCAGTGAATAAATATAAAAATGAACATTAAAGTTGTATATAGTGGCACATGCCTATAATGCCAGCATGCAGGAGGCTGAGGCAGGAAGATCGCCATGAGTTCAAAGCCAGCCTGGACTGCATAATAAGGTGCTATCTCAAAAAAACAAAACAAAACAAAAACAAACAGTGTATCATACTACTACTTTACCAGTGGAAAGAACTGAGATAAAGTTCTTTCCACTGAGGAAAGATCCTTCAGGGCATATGTAAAACTCAGAAGATAGAAATAAGAAATTGATAAGTACCTTCACAAAAAAATAAAAAGTATTTGTACTGGAAAACATGAAGAACAACTGAGGAAACTCTGTGTGTGGGGGGGTGTGGGGGTGTGGGTGTGTGTGTAGATTGGATCAAGGACCTTGTGTAGTAGACAAGCCCTTTACTACTGAGCTACACCCAGCCCAGAGAAAGTATTTCTAATCATTTAATGCAAAGAGCCAATTTTTCTAACATGAACATTCCTACAGATCCGCTCTACAGATTCAGGGCAAAACTAGATAAAACATATGAAGAGACTTAATAGTATATAAGTGGTTCTCTTATGGGTTGAATTCTGTTTCTCTCAAATTCATATGTTGAAGTTTTAATCCTCAGAATAAAACAGTATTTGGAAATAGTAAGTAGACAGATCAAATGAAAATGAAATCAGTAGAGTGGGTCCTAATCCTATGTAACTAGTGTCCTTAGAAAAGAGAGAGTTGGACACACATATACACATACACACACGTGGGTGGAAACCGATGAAGCTGAGAATCAGTGACTTCTACAAGCCAAGGAATGCCGCCGATTGCTAACAGCCTGTCAGAAGCTGGAGAAGGTGTAGATGGTTGTGGTCACACAACATAGCTCACAAAAATTAAAACACCTTAATCTCAGGCTTCTAGGCTCCAGAATTGTGATAGTAACTTTTTGTTATTTAAACCTTCAAATCTGTAGTATTTGTTAAAGTAGTCCTAGCAAACTGATGCAGTCTCTACGTCTGAAAACCTACAGCACAGTAGTAACCTACTCCCCAACAGTAACTGAAATTCAAATTAAAACTGCAAGAAACCTCTTGTAGTCTAGTAGAGTGGCAAAGATTAAGAGTCTGGTAACAGAATGTCATTGGTGTGAGCAGACAGTGCTCTCACAACTTGCTGTTTGGAGAGCAGATGGGCACAACTCACCTGCGGGGATAAGTTTTTCTCTTCTCTTCTCTTCTCTCCACTCTCCTCTCCCATCTTCACCTTCCTTAGCCTCCTATGAGGTACTGAGAATTTTCACTGAGCTACAACACCAGCCTTTTTTATTCATGTTAGGACAAGGTCTCACTAAGTCCCTTCATGGCCCAGGCGGGGCTGGAACTTGCAGTCTCCTGCCTCATCTTCCCAGACTTGAGACCCATCATGTCCACCTGGTGGAAGTAAATTTTTGATTTGACTTTACTGGTACATTTTATACATACCTTAGGATCACAAATAGAAGTAAATTTAACAGAACCTATCAAAATTATATTTAAGCTATCCCCAAATTATGTGAAATAGCATATGTGAAAATGTGTTGATTGTAACATCATATAGAAAATGAAAAAGAGCAGAACTCCAAAATATTAAGAGATTAATGAATAAAATGATGCACAGTTGTATATGGATTTTAACATTTGTATTTAGAGGGATGTACATGTACACATTTCCTTGATTATACTTAAAATATTGCTGGAGAATATACTCAAGAAATTATTAACATTGGATTCTCCCTAGAAGAAAATTTCCTTTTAAAGCACAATATTTGAAAGAATCTTTTATTACATGATGTTTCAGAAAATACTTTCCAAATACTTTGAAATCACATGAATAATATAAATATATAATTTTTAAGTAATATTTTCTTTGTGTTGCCACAAGGTGGCAGTGTTCAAGTCTTTATGAAACTTAATATGTGGGGATTTTTTTTTGTTTTGTTTTTGTTTTGTTTTGAGGCAGGGTCTCGCTTTGTGATTCAGGCTGGCCCTGAGCTCAGCCTCCAACTCACATCACAGCAATCCTCCTGCCTCTGCCTCCCGAGTGCTGGGATTACAAGCGTGAGCCACCACGCCCCGCATTATGGTATGTGGTACTGATTGCTGCTGGGCGAAAGTCTCCACGTCCAGTATTGTATGTGGTTAACCAGGGATCGAACTTGGGCCCTTGCGCTTGCAAGACAGGCTCTGGAACCACTGAGCTAAATCCCTGGCCCCATATGGTGTATTTTTAAAAGCTAATTTGATTTTATATCATACACTTATATTCTGCTGTTTTCAAAAATAATTTCCCAAGTCACAAAATGTCTTCTACAATATGATGTTTAATGGATACATAGTATTTCACCTGACAAATAAACCACAATTTACTAATTCTTCTATTGTTGGACATTTTGTTTGACTCCAATTTTATATTTTTAATTTATCATAGAATACATCTGCCATCCTTCACTCTACTTGTACACTGTGCTAACATCTTAATTACAATTCAGCTGTGTCCAGTCAGATTTTGTTCTATCATATTTCACAGATACTTTGTTTTTGGTTTTTTTTTACAAATTGCTAGTTTATAGCAGCCCTGCCTTAAACAAGTCTTGGCACCATTTTTCCAACAGTAGGTGCTCACTATGTCCTGGGCCATATTTTGGTAATTCTCAAAAATTTTCACATTTTATCTGTTATTGTGTTCTACAATGAGTCATCTTTAATTTTACTAAGGTACACTAATTGTTTGGGTGCCACAAACCACACCAAATTAAATGAAGTTCATTGATACTTTTTCCCTAAACCTCCAAGCAGCTATTCCCTAGTTCCTTTCCTTGGGCTTTGCTATTTTCTAAGACATAGTATTAAAGTTAAGCCTATGCTAGTTATAATATGAAACTCTTAAGTGTTCAAATGCAAAAAAAGAATTTCATGTAAATTTCATGAAAAAAGAATTTCAGTAAATTAAAATCTAGAAATACCCAAGTGTGGTGGGAGATATTTATAATCCCAGATACTCAAGAAACTGAAGCAGGAGAATAGCAAATTCAAGGCCCGCTTCCACAATCTAGGAAGATCCTGTCTGAAAGTGAAAAGAAAGAGAGAGAGCGAGAGAAAGAGAGAGAGAAATAGTAGTATTAAACCACTGGAGACCTTGGGGGTTCAATTTGACAGTAACAATAAATTTACAAAATAAATTTAAAAATGAATAAATGTTGGAAATTATTAAGCTTAGTGAGAATGCAATTCAAAAGTTGGATAAGCAAAAGATTAGGCCTCTTAGTCCAGCAAGGTGTAAAAGCAAAAAAAAGTTCTTGAAGTATATTTAAAGGACTACTCTCAGCAACGCGAGAATGGTAGGAAAATGAAGCAGCCTTGTTGCTGATACAAGTTGTACTGGACTGCACAAAAAAGCAATCCAGCCACAGCATTCTTTAAATCAAAGCCTGATCCTCAGCGTGGCCTTAATTCTCTTCAGTTCTTTGCAGGTGACCAAGGTAAGAAAGCTGCAGAAGCAAAGTCCAAAGCTAGCAGAGTTTGGTTGGGGTGAGAAAAGTAGCCATCTCCACAACCTACAAGTGCAAAGTGTAGCAGCAAGTGCTGATGTCAATGTTGCAGTAAGTTCTGCAGAATATCTAACTGATAAGTACAGCTTTGTGCTAAACAATGTTGTGAAATACAATCAGTGTAGATAAAACAGGATTCTATTTGAAAAAGATGATATTTCTGACTTTTATAGCTAGAGAGAAGTTAACGCCAACTTCAAAGGCTAGCCTAGTTAAAGGGATAGTGCAGCTGGTGACTCAGTGCTGGAGCCATTCTGACAGTCATAGGACCCTTATGAATTATCACTATATTCTGTCGTCTATAAATAGAACAAAAAAGTCTGGATGACAACAATCTGTCTATAACAGGACTTACTGAATATTTTAAGCTCACTGCTGAGACCTATTGCTCAGAAAAATAGTATTCTTTTCAAAATGTTCTGCTAATTGATAATTGACTGCACAGTGAGATTAATGGTGTTTTAGGCCTGCTAAACAAGTCTCCATTCTGCAACCCACGAGTCATGGCCTTTCATATATGGTTATTTAAGAAATACCTTTCAAACTGAGCATGATGGCACACGTCTGTGATCCCAGCACCCCTGAGGCTGAGGCAAGAGGATTGCTTCTAGCTTGAGGCCAGCCTGGAAGTGAGTTCAAGGTCACTGGGAACTACTTAGTGGGACCCTGAGTAAAATGCTACCAAACAACATCTCATACTCCCGAGAAATCTCTCACGAAGGAGGAAACAATTGATGCTGCAAATTTCATTGTTTCCTTGTATTAAGAAATTGCTACAACCACCCTCACCTTCAGGAACCACCGTCCTGATGAGCTACCAGCCACCAACATTGAGATGAGACCGCCCCCTGTAAAACCCATGACCTACTCCAGGCTTAGAAGATTTTTTAGCATTTTTAGGCAATAAACTTTTAAAAATGAAAGTATGTACTTTTTTCAATTGTGGTTGAGCTCAGGGTTTTTATCCTGAATGAATATTCAATTTTGTCAAGGGCTTTTTTTGAGCCTATTGAGATGATCATGTGAGTTTTGTTCTGGTTTCTGTTTATATGATGAGTTATATCTTCGTGTGAACTGTAGTCATCCTCAGTTTCGGGGTGATCTGCGGCTGAGAATCATGTTCAGAGGTCCTCACGGGAAGGGTGAGTGTGCAGAGTCACCACTCAGACTCTGCAGAGGTTTCAGTGGACACTTCCTTATTGAGGACTACACAGGATTATATAGAGCACAGGGAGTGGGCACATGGGGTCAACAGGGCTGTGGCTGATTGGTGGGGCACAAGTTTTTTTTTTACCTTTTATGATTAGCTCCTGGCTGAGCAAAGGAGTCACGACTAGAGGAGGAACGGGAGGCCCCCAAGTGGCTATAGGCCAGTTTTGACACATGAGAGTGAGCATGCTCAGTCTCCTTGGGTGTCTCCTAGCCACCTAGGAGACATACATGTGGCATGCTTGACCAAACCAGACTTGAGTTTCTCCTGCAGTAGACCTTTCATCATGTTTACAGATCTTATTTTTCCAATGACAGTTTGTTTATTCAGTCAGGTCCTGTGGGGTCTTCGACTTGATTTTGAAAACTTTGATTAAAACACCTTATCATTACCATCCAGCAGTTTGCCTAAAGGCAGTTAAGGACCACGGAGAACAAGAGTCTTCCAGTCATTCTAAAATCGCTTTTACTGTTTCTGCTTTTCCCTAAATCCTTCAAGTGAAAATAAAAAAGAAATGGTAAGGAGGAGAGGATAAAAAGACTACGGTTCAGACTCTTGGAAAGCACCACTCTCACTACACCCACATGGAAGCTGCCATCCCCAATTAGTGACGTAGCATGATTGGACATGGAGAGTGCCTTCCCTGTTTTCAGCTCCCAGGCCTTTCAATCTGAACAAATAGCAGTGTTTCTGCCTCAAACCAAGCACGGCAGAACAAGGTGACTTCTCCTTACCTTGGCTTCAGTGGAGGCCAAAGCAGGAAAACTGGAGATGGCAGAAACTCTGAGCCTGCATGTAGTAGGAGCCAAAAATCCAGGTGGTCAGGAAGTAGTAGTGGAAGCATTTTCCCAGGTGATGGGGCCTCACTTCTACTTTTTCTTTTTTTCAAGACAGGGTCTCACTTTGTAGTTCAGATTGGCCATGAACTCAGTATGTAGCCCAGGCTAGTCTTGAATTCTCAGCAGTCCTCCTGCTTCTGCCTCCCAAGTGCTGGAATTATGGACATGACCCCAGCTTTGTGGCATATGGCATCAGGGATTGAACTCAGGACCTTGTGCTTGCCAGGCAAACACTGGAACCACTGCTAAATTCCTAGCCCTCCACTTTTTCATTACATGTGAACTAGTAGAACCAGTGAATGGAAGCTCACTGGATAAATGAACAGATCTGCTAGATCAGCTAGACATTAAAAGAAAGA
Source organism: Petromus typicus (assembly GCA_004026965.1). Classification (NCBI taxonomy): domain Eukaryota; kingdom Metazoa; phylum Chordata; class Mammalia; order Rodentia; family Petromuridae; genus Petromus; species Petromus typicus. The sequence continues at coordinate 112,095 of PVIR01000205.1, forward strand.
CGGTAAGTTTCTCCAGACATCCAATGCTTTAATTTTTAATCCTGCAGAAGGGTCCACTTCCAGGTCCAATGAGATTGTTGGCAGGTAATCTATAAACCCACATCCCTTACAAGCGATCTACAGCTTTCTGTCTGGGGTCCTCCACAGGCAGTTCACAATATGGTTCTTGCTTCTTCAAAATGAGCAGTAGAGCAAGAAAGAATAAGACACTTAGCAACATGGAAATTCCTAACAATGATATAAATGCAAGAGTGACACCATTTCAGTTCTGCCACATGTATTGAATGGAATCAAATCATGATGTATTAAATAGTATGGATCACCCACATTTAGGATTTCCTCGGGGTTTTTAACATAAACAGATGTTGAATTTTGTCAAAGGTTTTTTCTGAGCCTATTGAGATGATTGATATGAGTTTTGTTCTTGTTCCTATTTATGTGATGAGTTACGTTTTAGATTTTTTGAGTTTTTGACAGGGTCTTGCTCTGTCATTCAGGCTAGCGTTGAACTCACTTTGTAGCCCAGGCTAGCCTCAAACTCAACAATCCTCCTGCCTCTGTCTCCTAAATGCTGGAATTACAGGTGTGAGCCACTGCAGTCAGCACTGTGGTATGTGATTATCAAGTGTTGTGCTTACAGGTATGAGTCACCACGCCCAGCATTGTTGTATATGGTTATCAGGGATGGAACTCGGGATCTTGCACTTTCTAGGCAGGTGCCAGAAACACTAAGCTAAATCTCTGGCCCCTACATTTGTTGATTTATGTATGTTGACCAATCACTATATCCATCAGATGTAGGTCATGATCTATGACTTTTTGATGACACATTGCAACCTGTTTGCCAGTATGTTGTTGAAGATTTTTGCATCTCTATTTGTTGGGAACAATCTTGTTTGGGAATTGCAAGGTCAAAACTGACCAGGCCCTTCTGCCTGCCAACAGACTTTGGACTTAACTCTTGTCTTCACCTCAAGTAGCAACAGGGACTTGATGGTCCCACATGCTGTGATGCTTCATGGAGAACTGCACCCAGATCTACATAACTTCTCAAAGACTCTCGCTGACATCTTCCCTGGCCTGCGAGATCTTCCTGTATATAACTTCTCTAGGACTGTTGTTGGTGTTTACCCTGCCCTTCTAGGTCTTTTGGAAAGTATATAATAAAAGGTGTGGCAGGCTGGAGTCTGGTGCCTTGCTGCCCAGGGTAGTATGGGTCAAGCCCATGCTCAGCTTCTCTAAGTCTCATTTCTGCCTAATTATTAATTATTTCACCATGTGCTGTCAACTCATGGGAGACTAGAACTTAATGCAAAAGTTCTAGTTAGTCCCCTTCCCTTCGGGCTTACATAATAAATTTCCTTAGTTATAAGTCTTATAGAAATATTGGGTTGAAGAATGTGAACATATACAATGCCTTAGTGCTTTTTCTGTTGCTGTAAAGGAACACTGCAGTCTGGGTGATTTATAAAGTGCAGTTAGCTAGTAGTCTAGAGCTGGGACTCCCAAGGCCAGGGCCAGTTAATGTTGAGGGCCTTAAAGCTACATCACAGCATGGTAGAGAGAGGAAAGACCAGCAAGGAAGCACATATGAACTGTTCCACTGGGAATTAAAGTTCAGTATATGAACTTTGGGGGTGTAGTACATTCAACTATGGCATATGAATGTTTTTATCAGTTCAGGTTTACAGTACATAGTGTTTACATTCCGCGTATGTAGTTGGTACATGTATATAACATCCTTTGTATGTGATTTGCTTCTTTTCTTTGACTGCTTTCATTATTTTTTCCTGGTAGGTTTCTGGAATCCTGATTATTATATGCCTAGGTGTGGACTTTTTTTTAGATCATGGCCACTTGGAGTCTTATTATGCCTCATTTATCTGTCTGTCAAATTCATTTCCTTTTCCTGTGAAGTTTTCTGCCATTATACCTGTCAACAGTTTTTTAAAAATATATATCTTTTGCACTGTCTTGTTTCTTCACTGACTCAAATCAGTCTTACATTATTCTTCTTTGCATCACCTAGCAACTGCTGAATTGACTTCTCATGGTCCCTTGCTACTTTCCATAAATTACTCCTTTCCTGTTCATTGGCTGCATTCTTATTTTCTATGTCTGATATTCAGTCTTCACATTCATTCAATCTATTTCACAAACTCGCAATGGAGTTTTTCATCTCCTGGAAATCTATTTGAAGCTGTTTAACAGATTGCATTACTTTCATAATCTGAGATTCTATCATGCTCCTGATCTCTTCTTTGGTGTTATTAATCATATCTTCCATTTTGGGCACTATCTTCGTTTTTATCTGAGAAATTATATCTGATTTCCATTTTAGTAGATTCTCTTTTGATACTGGTTCAGAGAGTCCTGGTGATTGACCTTCAGTTTTCTCTATTCCCATCTTCCCTTGTCTCCCCTGCAGTGATGATCTTTGTGTCTTGGTTTTGAATTTTTTCTCATTTCTATTTTTTGTGTCATTGCTGATGTCTTTGTTTTAATTCCTAGCCTATTGCCTGGGCAATGTTTAATACAAGTCTCTTTCTTCTTAATATTTGGAACCCTTAGGAGGTGGCTACTTCCTGGGTTGTCCTCCATGGGTCTGTAATGATCCTTAAGTGATCTCAGTTCTGGCACATCATGGAAGGTACTTAGAACAATCATATTGACTCCTTTTGAAACTTTTTAATAGATGCCATTACTTTTGTAAACAGATTTATTTATTTATGTCTCTCTCTTTTTCTTTTCTGTTAATCATTATGTGGCATGAAGTGGATTTTTCTTTTCTTTTTATTTATTTTTTTGTTTGTTTGTTTTGAGACAGGTTCTCGCTTTGTATTTCAGGCTGGCCCTGAGTTCAGCCTTGAACTCACAACAGTTCTGCTGCCTTTGTCTCCTGAGTGCTGGGATTATAGGCATGAGCCACCATGCCCAGCACTGTGGTATGTGGCATTGATTGCTGGTGAGAGTGAGTCTCCATGCCCAGTATCATTGTATGTGGTTACCAGGGATCGAACCCAGGCCCTTGTGTTTGCAAGGCAGACACTGAAACCACTGAACTAAATCCCCAGCCCAAAGTGGATTTTTCTGATCAGGGATATTCAGTATTCTACAATCCTCACTGATCTGTATGTTAAAATTATTTTCTAAAATCTGGAAAGTTTTCTTTTGTTACTTCTGTAGATAGTTTTTTACTGTTGTTTGTGTTGCCTTGTGGCTTTTCATTAATTCCTATTACCCTTATGTTAGTCTTTGAGTCATCTAGCAGCTATTGGATCCGTTTTCAAGTTCTCCTGATATTTTTAAGGTATCTTCCTTAACCGATCACTAATCATAGCCCTGTCTTCTAGATCTGATGCTGTCTTCACACTGAATGCTTCTGCTGCACATACTTTCAATCACATGTATAATCTCCTGGATTTCTATTTGTAACTTTTTTGTGGACTCTCACATATTTTCTATGCTGGGCATTCATGTTTTTCACCTTAATTTACCTCTACTAGATTTTTATTAGTATCTTCACTAGACTCACTGATCATTTGTTACATCTGGGTCATTATCTATTTAATTATATCATCTCTGAGTTCACCAAACACCTTACTGAACTAAGCTGCCTGCAATGATACTTTTTCATTTATTTCTGCTGTGTGTTTTATGATTTCTCTCCCCTTTCATGCCCCTGGATTGGCTCTGGGGGAGTCGGGAGTTTTGGGAGGCACTTTGTTATCTCATTTTCTCTTGTTTCTATTTTTGTTTGTTTTATACGTTGGGCTTTGTAGCTTCTTTGGCCCAATGTCTAGTTCTTCAGGAATGAGCCACAGTATTTTTATGACCCTGCCCCAGCAATCCAGATATTGGCAAACAGACAAATCCAGTTATCAACACCAACTATATCTCCTTGGCTATAGAAGTGAAGTCAGTAACAACAGTGGAGTCAAATATAAACTGACAACCCTAAGAACTACTTATGAACAACTAGAGCTAAAAGGTCTGTGATTTTGGTATGAACAGTTAGGCAACCCAGACAGTAACCTATAATAAATCAGACTACTAGTTTCTACTGGATACAGATAGTAGCACAAAAGCTCAAAAAGACCACTGGACTAAATGCCAGCTCCTTCAGATCCACCCCCTCTAAATGCTACATGAGCCAAACCTGTCCTCTCATAACAGAATAGAGATCCTGTGATCTTCTTGGCCTGAACTTAAGCTTCTCAGGAAATCTCAGATGACATAGGTCTAGCCCTCCCCCTCTCCAAGCCTATCCCTAAGGCTATCTCTCACACAGTCTCTGCAGGAGGGAAACTCTTCCTTCAGTTCTGGAGTGAAACTCTCCTCACGGGTGTTGGTCTCATCCTCAATCAGGTTAGTTTTTCATTTGTTTTCTTTGTTGCTCTGTTCCATAGGGCACAAGTGGTAGCTGGTGTCAATAGTGAGGGCAGAGTGGTACCTCTCTCTTCCCCTCAGTCTGTAAGATCTTTCTTTATAATTCTTGTCCCCTTTCTCTTTTTCCTTTTGAAACAGATATTATTTACCTGTGATAAAATATAAAAAGTGTGCACATACTTAAATAAAACAATTCAAGATCACCTCATCTCCAATTTCACTTTCACCTATAATCCTACACTAAAGATCATTAAAGAATTTTGATTGTTCAGGTATTGGTAGTTTGCTATGTGACCACAAGAAGTACTCGAGACATTAAAAGATTCCAGAAACTTTAAGCTGGGTCTTTCCTACAAACCAAATATTCTTAAAGTACACTATCCCCTTCCCAATTTTTCAAAACCCTTAGAACCTGCACCATTGTGAATGATGTGGTAACTAGTGTAGTGGTGTACACTTTAAATCCAAGTACACAGGGAGACTGAGACAGGAAAATCTCAAGTTCAAACCTCCTGGGCAATTAAAAAGAAAGGATATGGTCAATCAACTATCACTCTAAGCTAACAGAGTATTTGTGTCTAATCAATCTAGAAGATCATGATACATTAGTGTCTGGTTAGTGTTTGGTGTCATTTTTCAAAGTTGGTCCTCAATTATTTTGGACAGTTCTAACAAATGATAATGCCCACAAACCCAGAAAAGGAACCAGATTGAAATGATTCTTTAAGAGAGGATACTCTCCCAGAGTGCTAGGTTTAGTCAAAGAAGGCCCTCACTTGGGGCTCTCTGTCAGTGTCCTCGTTCCGGTGAGTCTTTGCCATCACTTCCCGTGACAGTTCCATGTCATGCCCATTTCTGGAAGTCACTCCCAGTATGCCAAAATCATTGTCTTTGTTCCCTCTTGGGTTTTTCTTTTCAGCTTTTATTTTATTCTTTAAAAAAAATTTTTTTTTTGAGACAAGGTCTCGCTTTGTAGTTCAGGCTGGCCCTGAGCTCAGCCTCAAACTCACATCACAGCAATCCTCCTGCCTCTGCCTCCCGAGTGCTGGGATTACAGGCATGAGCCACCCCGCCCGGCACTGTGCTATGTGGTACTGGTTGCTGCTGGGCGTGAGTCTCCACACCCAGTATTGTATATGGTTAACCAGGGGATTGAATCCCGGCCCTTGCACTTGCAAGACTGGCGCCAGAACCACTGAGCCAAATCCCCAGTCCCTCTTTTCAGCTTTTAAAACCCAGAGGGCTGATAACCCCAGTCCCTAGAGAATAGAACTCTGGGCCCATCCTTCTGCAGCAGCCATGCTTAGGAGGCAGTACTTGAAGAGATTCATCTCTTGAGAAAACCCTGGCACCTCCCCCTGCAAAGCTGGAAAAGCAGTCCTCCTATCTCTAAGGACACACACTGAAAAATTTTAAGTTGCCAAAGCAGAAACTCATTTTAACTTTCACTCTTCTTTCATCAGCTTTACTTCTTATCATTACTCTTACTGCGCACTCCAAATAATTAACATTTCTAAAGTTCTCAGGCCAACAAATCTGGACACTTGTCTGTTTACATACTTGATATAGTAGAGATAAACAAATGTGAATAAAGGTTAAATATAACATTATGAAACATTGGGCTGGGCTGGGCATGATAGTGCAGAAAAGCTGAGGCAGAAGGTCTCTGACTTCAAGGTCAGCCTGGGAAACATAGTGAGACCCTGTTACAAACTTAAAAAAGGTCTGGGGATGTAGCTCAGTGGGAGAGTGCTTGACTAGCATGTGTGGTGCCCTGTGTTCAATCCAAGTAACAACATACACTGAAAAATGCATACACATGTGCACACACATATACTTGAGGAAGTAAATAATTGCTATAGATTTAGATTTTATAATACATACAATAGGGACTAAGTGTATATGTGTACCTTAAACATAACAAATGTACAAATAAAAAAGTACAACATCACAGACTTTATTTGATGGCTAACACTGTTAAGTTCAAAGCTATTATTAGGAAAGTCTTTGAACTGTAAGATTTCTACCTAGCAAGAACCCTAGTAGGGGGCTGGGGATTTAGCTCAGTAGTTCTGACATCTGCCTGGCAAGCGCAAGGTCTTGAATTTGATCCCTGGTAACCACATACCACAGTGCCAGGCGTGGTGACTCACACCTGTGATCCCAGCCCTTGGGAGGCAAAGGCAGGAGGACTGCTGAGTTCAAGGCTATCCTGGGCTACACAGTGAGTTCAGGATCATCCTGAACTACAAAGTCAGACCCTATATCAAGGAAAAAAAAAATAAAACAACCTAGTAGGACCAATAATTTTGGTTTAAGTCTTAAATGGGCTGATAGAACTTCAGGATGAAAGAACTTCAAGATGAAAGCATCTGAGATTCTTTTCTGTGGGAAGATTGACATTCTTCTTGACTTAGGTCATTTATTAGCATCATTTTTATTTGAAGTCATCATGCAATATAAAGTCTTCCGTTAATGGAGCTCATTCTCCTCATGATGACTAAAGCTTTTTGTTTGGTAACTATGTCTGCAAAGATCAGTTCAACCCTGAAAGAACTGATTAACAGCCTAGCTCTCTCAGGTCTTGTGTCGTCTGCTTCTCTACCTCCTTCCTTCAGACCTTAAAACAATATATCAGATCTTTTATGGAATCAGTTGAGTGGAATGGAAGAGGAAAGATAAAGAAATGAAAGCAGGAAGCAGGGAGTCTCAGGGACTCATAAAGTCTCCCTCTTCCACTGTCACATGCCTTGTCTTTTCCTCCCAAGCTCAGGAGCAGGGAGGAATTAGACATTTACTCCCTTCTCCAAAAGTAAAATGTTTAAAAAAGTATTATATAGGGCTAGGGATGTAGATCAGTGCTAGAGTGCTTGCTTTGAATGCTCAAGGATATGGGTTTGCTCACAGCACTGCATAAATAATAATTAGTATTTACATTTGGTTTCTTTCCGATTTCTGCCAATGAAACACATGTAACAGTTGTTACACATTTAAAATTCACTTATTTGTATAAATAATTGTATGATGTTGCAGAAATTCTGGGATCCACAGAGTCTCACAGAACAGGTCCCTAAGGCTGGAAAGGAATTTGGAGATGGTTGCTCTTATTTGGTAGGTAAAGAAGGAAAAGCAGAGGTCCAGACAGGGTTGTACAGAATGATTTAGCAGGTCAGTGGCAGAACAGGGATCCAAGTCTGTTGTCTCTGGGTTAGTGTCAGATCAGAAAGCTAGCTCATTCATTCACTCTTCAAAACAACATTTAGGTACTCAGTACAATTCAAGGCACAGTCTGTTGTTGGTGAGGTATGTTAAAGCAGTACTGACAGCAGACTCAGGATAGCTACTGGGCACTATGGGAGGGGTGAGAGGTCTCGAGGTGAGAGCTCAGAGGCCTCTGTAGGTAATAACGGCAAGTCACTTTTGTGTGATTGGAACATGGGAAACAACACATAACAAATAGGAAATACACGTGGGAATCATATGGACTGAATCCAGAGATTGGGATCTGTTTGTAATTTACTGGTTGTAGGTGCTGAAGGGAAAACAAAAATCAGAGACCCTAAGTCTTGGTAGCTGTAAAATTGTTGCTACTCTTTGAGACAGGGAATGTAAGTAAAGAGCTTCTTTGTGGGGAAGGACTGAATTAATACACAGTAACAATTAGGTCCTGGAAGACATCTATGAAGTGATCACCAGGTTAGGAGGAGCAGAGAAAGAAGTCAGGGCTACAGATATGGAGTCGAGTCTTCTCAGCATATCTAGTAATTCAAGGTCAAAGGTCAAATAGTAAGGTGGCCAAGAGAAATGTATGTTTTTCAGGAGAGAAGCGTCAGCATAAGGGTGGGTACATAGAAAAGGAGTTCCAAGGCCAGCCAGGCACCACTATGTACATCTGTAGTCATGCTACTTGGGAGGCAGAGGTAGGAGGACTCTTGAGCCTAGAAGTTCAGAACCAGATTAGGCAACATAGTGTCTATTGTTGAGAAAGAGGGACAAACAAACAGAGAGATAGAGACAAAAACACAAAAATCTAACTTTCAGAAGTTAGATTCAAAGGAGTTGAAAACACAAAGAGAAAACGCAGCATAAGTCTCCGGACTTTTGTATAGTAACTGAAGTTAGAACAATGCAATATTGACAACTCTGAATGTTGTTCAAATATCCTGGCCTTTGTTTTCAGTAAGTCCTGCCCCCACATACCGATGAGCTGAAGTCCACACGTGGGCTGTGGAGTGAAACCACTGCCATGAAGTACTGAACAGTCTGCTCACCCCGACAATCGCATTCATCACAAGTTTCTGTTGGAAGGTTGTTAAACTCATTACAAAACAGGTTGGTTCAGTTTAACCTCAAACATATACTGCAAATACACATATTTCTGTTTGTATCCATACACTAAAGTTAAATTTTTTTCTTTTTCATCTTTACTATAAAGCTATATTATCTATTTTCCTTTTTAAAGTGAAAAAATCTCCAGATTCATAAAACAATTAAAAACTGAAGTACAAAATAAAACTTTCTAAAATTATTTCCTATTAAAAAGTAACAAAACTCCTTGTTTAATTAAAAATCATGTGTACTGGCCTGGGGATTTAGTTCAGTGGTTCCGGTGTCTGCCTGGCAAGCACAAGCTCCTGAGTTCGATCCCCAGTAACCATATACCACAGTTCTGGGCATGGTGGCTCATGCCTATAATCCCAGCACTTGAATCAGAAGTCCTTTGTGTTTTCAACACCTTTGAATCTAACTTCCAAAAGTTGGCCAAGAAGATTTGTTTTTGTTTTTGTTTTTAAGTAGGGTCTGACTTTTTAGTTCAGACTAGCCTTGAACTCACTGTGTAGCCCAAGCTGGCCTCAATCTCATCCACCCACCACAGCTTCGCAAATGCCGGGAATACAAGCATGTACCACCCTGCCTGGCTTTGAGATTCATTTCTTTTGTTTATCATTCATCCATATTGTGTCCCATTCACAGAGTAAATAGTGTGCTTTGTAATTTCCATGGCATTTGCAAGCAATATTTTTTGAAGCAAAATATTCATTAGTACACTGTAGATATAGATATGATAACATTTACCATTGGGGATTTGTACATGGACATGATATATCTTGATTCTTTTTCCCCCATTCTCCCCTACCTTGGACTCCTTAATACAAAAGCATTGTTTTCACTTTTTCCCTTTTCTCTTTTTTGTCAGTTTTCTTTCCCCCTCACCCATTCCTTGTACCCCTTCTCATTTGAACATTTTCTTGCCATTTTCCAATATATGTTGTACATTTTAGTCCTGATTTACACTTTCAGTTTCTCAAGCCTAAGAAATAATGCAGTATTTAAATGTGTGTGTCTGATTTATTTCACTTAAGATTGTGATCTCAAGATGCATCCGTTTAGCTATAAATGTCTCAAACTCATTCTAATTTATGGAAGTAATACTTCATTATATATATTAAAAAAAAAAACCTACCACATATTTTTTATCTATTCATTGGTTGATGGGCTTTTGGATTATTTCCAAGATTTAGCTATTACAGATTGTGCTACTATGACCATGGGTGTGCATATGTGATATGATGTTTTTCATTCCTTTACGATGATGCCAAGAAGGGGAATAGGTGGATGAAATGGAACCTTTAAGTTTAGAGTTTTTTTGAGAAATTTTACATTGATTTCCAGAGTTTGCACCAGTCCACGCTCCTACTAACAGTGAAGCAGGGTTCCCTTTTATCCCAGAGCTCCTCCAACATGTTACTGGTTGATTTCTTGATAACAGCCATTCTTTCTAGAATGGATGGAATCTCAGGATTTGCTTCTCTCAAAAGACCAGTAATAATAAACATTTTTTCATATATTTATTGCTGTTTCTTCTGAAAAATGTCTATTGATCAGAGATATCCATTTTTGGTCTTTAATTTGGGTGTCTGATTTTTTTCAAGTTTTTTATGTACTCTAGTAGTCCTCTAGTAGTCTGAGGAACAGTTCGCAAAAAGTTTTTCCCACATTGTTGTTTTTCTCTTTACTCTGTTGGTGGTTTTTCATGCTGCGAAAAAGCTTTTAAATAAGATGAGATCCCCGTTGACTCTTTGTGATAATCCTGGTGCAATCAATTTTGTTCATAAAGTTTTTGGCTACACCAATGTCTTCAAAGTTCTACTTAATCTATCTTCTATCAGGTTGTTTCTGTTTTAATATTTATTTATATCCTTGTATATCTATTTAATATTTAGTTGTATCATTTCAGTATTAGTTTAGTGCATTGTGAAAGATATGGTCTAGTTTTAATTGTTGGCAAATGGAAAGGTGGTATTTCCAGCACCATGTATAAAAGATGCTATCTTTCCTCCCATAAGGGTATTTGGCTCCTATGTCAAACATGAGGTGGCTGAGTATATCTAGAGTTATTGTGCATAATATGTTCCATTGATCCTTGAGTCTGTTGCTTTGCCAGTACCATGCTGTTTTTATTACAATAGCTTTGTAGTAAAATTTCAGGTCAGGGAATATGATGCCCCCTGCCTTGTCTTTGTTGCCCAGAATTGCCTTTGCTATTCCAGGTCTCTTCTGGTTCCAAATGAATTTTAGGATTGTTTTCTTCCTCTTTAACTCTGTGAGATATATTGTTAGAATTTTGGTCAGGATTGCATTAAATCTGTATAACAATTTTAGAAGCATGGCCATTTTCACTATATTGATTTGTCCTACCCAAGAACAAGGAATATCATTCCACTTTCTGATCTCTTCAATCTCCTTTTGCAGACTATTGTAGTTTTCAATGTAAAGGTCGTTCACTTCCTTCAGTAGATCAATTCCTCGATATTTCATTTTTTTGGATGCTATTGTTAAAGGTGTTGATTTCCTAATTTCTCTCTTAGAGAGATTTGTTATTTATGTTATTTGTTACAAAAGGCTATTGATTTTTGAGTGTTGAATTTGTTTATTTAATCTAGAAATCTTTTGGTGGAGTTTTTGAGGTCTTTATGTAAAGTATTATGTCATCCTCAAATAATGATAACTTAACCTCTTTCTTTCCTGTTGTTACTCTTTTTATTTCTTCCTCTTGTCTACTTAGTCTGGCCAATCTTTCCAGAACTATATTGAATGAAAGTGGTGACAGAGGATGATCTTGTCTTGTTCCTCATTGTAGAAAGTTTTCAGTTTGTCCATTTAGTATGATGTTGGTTGTTTAAAAGCCATAGATGCTTTTTATCAGATTGAGATAGGGACCTTCTATTCCAATTTTCTATAAAGTTTTTTTTAAATCTTGAGTGGGTGTTAGACTTTGCCAAATACTCTTTCTGCATCCATTGAGATGATCACATGGTTTTTGTCTTTGAATGTTAGTATAGTGTGTTATATTTCTTGATTTGCAAATGTTGAACTGTCTCTGAATTCCTGGGATGAATCCTACCTGGTCATGGTGTAAAACTTTCTTGATGAGTTGCTACATTTTTTTTGTCAGTATCTTATTGAGGATTTTTGTGTACGTGTTCATAAGCAAGATTGGCCTGTACTATTTTTTTGGTTGGATCCTTCTCTGGTTTTAGTATCAGGGTAATGCTTATTTCCAGAAATGAATTTGGAAATATTGCTTTTCTTTAAATTTCATTAAAGAATTTGAAAAGTGATGGAGACCACCCTGAGTGAGCTACAAGTTCATAAACTGACCCTTCATATTAAAAGTTCAACTTTGGATGTTAGCTCACAATGGTTTATGTGAAGCATCAGCATTTGGTGTAAGGAACAGGAAGAATTCTCACACCACTGGTTACAGCAGATGTCTTGATCCACGATGCTATGTCTTGGGTGGCAAGACAATAGTATAGCTTACGGCAGCATGACTCATACAGAAAATTCCCATGAAGACAAAATCAATCCACAGGAGGAAACAAATTTCTTATTAATCTATGAGCTGTTTTTGCTAAAATGTTTTGTTCCCTTGTTAGTACCCTGCTCACATCAGTGCCCTCCACCTCAGTGTTCCTTGCAGTGCTCCTAATCCATTCAAGAAGCTGTGTTTAAGAAATAATGGCAAGCTTGAAAAGACAGTGTCTTAGCCAGATAGGAGCTGTGACCATCCTGATACCCCAGGGACACATTAAGATCTTGTCTTTTTTTAAATCTTGCCCTCTTACCTTTGGTCAGGTGATTGGGAGTCTGCACAGTTTCCAATAGGGGAGTGGCAATGTTAGGTCTTCTCTAAATTTCTTGTAGAATTCAGCAGTGAATCTCTCAGGGCCTGGGCTTTTCTTTACTGGTAGGTTTTTAATTACATCTTCACTGTCATTGACTGATATTAGTTTATTTAGAATTTTTATATTTTCTTAGTCCAGTTTTGGTAATTCACATGTATCTAAGAATGTATTTCTTTTGTGTTTTCCATCTTATCAGAATATAGGTTCTCAAAGTAGGTATGTATGATCTTTTGGATTTCCAAAGGATCTGTTGGAATTTCACCGTTTTCATTCCTAATTGCAATAGATTTGAGTCTTTTATTTTATTTTTTTGGTAAAGGTGGCTAAGTTTCTCAATTTTATGTCATCTTTTAAAGAATTAACTCTTTGATCCATTGATTCTTGGTATAGTTTTGTTAGTCTCCTTTGCATTAATTTCTGTTCTGATCCTTATAACTTCCTCCCTTTAAAAAAATAAACAGACAATAAAGGGCTGGGGATTTAGCTCACTGGTACCACACCTACTTTGTAAGCACAAGAGCCCAAGTTCTGTCGTGGTACTGCCAAAAAACAAAAAAACTTCTTCCATCATACAAACTTTGAGCTTAACTTGCTCTTTTTTTCTAGAAGCTTAAGGTTAACATTGGGTTGTTCACTTGAGCCTGCTCTGTTTTCCTAATATATGCATGCACCACAACAAATTTCCCTTGTATAACTTCTTTCATTGTGGCCCGTAAGTTCTAGTGTGTTTTGCTGGAATAATCATTTAATTTTAGAAACTGTCTAATTTCTTCTGTGACCAATTATTGGTTATTTAGGAAGGCATTATTTAATTTCCAGGTGTTTGTAAAATTCTTATGGATTATTTTGCCATTAATTTCTAATTTCATTGCATTATGGTCTGATAATACGTGTGTAATATTTTCAAATCCTTTGCTTTTACTTCAGCATGCTCTATGAGCTAGTATGTCGTCTATTTTAGAGAGCATCCAGTGTGCAGCTGAGAAGAATGTGTGTTCTGATGTTGTGTGGTGGCACATTCTGTAGACATCTGCTAAGTGCATTTGTTCAAAAGTTTGCTTCAGTTCTAATATTTCATGTTGATTTTTTGTATAGTTGATCTGTCTATTTGTGACAGTGGGCTATTGAGATCTTCCCTTACAATTGTATTAGTACTTGTTATTGATTTTCACGTCCATTAATATTTGTTTTACATAGTTGGGTGCTCTGCTCTTTGGTGCAAATATATTTTTATTTATTTATTTAAATTGAATTCTTTATTTGTACATTTTGTATAAACATCATGATCACAGTCAACAGTGAGAATTTGTACCTTTACATGACAAAACTTAATACTCATTTTTCCCATTCCCCTTCCCTACAATCCCCTACTCCCTATATACAAAGCTTTGTTTCCTTTTTTAACATCACATTTTCTTTCCCCTCATTACTTAACCCTAAACCCTGAACCCTAAATAGTCCCTTTGACTATTTTCTATTGCATAATATCTAACATACATTCTAGAAATCATTTAAATATTCATATTCTCATACCAGAGGAAAGATATAGTATTTACACATCTGTGACCTATTTATTTTACATTTGCGTATGTCTTCAAGGTATGTCCATTTGAGTAAAAATGACTCGAACGCATGATTCTTTAAGACAGGGTAACACTGCAGTTTATAAAAAAAACCCACATTTTTATCCAGTCTCCAGTTGATGGGCATTTGTGTTATTCCCAAGATTTAGCTATCACAAAATGAGGTGTTGTGAACATGGGTGCACATATGTCACTGTGATATGAATCTTTTTTGTAAGACAGTCTCACTTTTGTAGTTCAGGCTGGCCCTGAACTCTGTGTAGTCCATGCAAGCCTCAAACTCACAGCAATCCAAGTTTTATAGAATTCAGCAGTAAAGCCATGAGGACCAAGGCTTTTCTTTGTAGGAATTTTCCTTTTATTGCATTTTTAATTGCATAGATTGATATTAGGGTGTTTAAGATTTTTATATCTTCTTTGTTCAACTTTGGAAGTTCATATGTATATAGGAATCTATCCACTTCTTCTGTTTTCCATCTTATTGGAGTACAAATTTTCAAAGTAGGAATTTATTATCCTCTGAAACTCCACTGGATCTGTGGTAATTTCCCCTTTTCATTCCTAATAGCATGGATGTGAGCCTTTTCCTTCCTTTGGTTGATAAAGTTGGCTAAAGGTCTGTCAATTTTGTTTATCTTATCAAAGAACCATTTCTTTGCTTTGTTGATTTTTTGTATTTTTCTCTTATTCTCCATTGTATTGATTTTTGCTCGATCCTTATAATTTTCTCCCTAGTATGAGCTTTGGGTTTGTCTTGATTCTCTTTTTCTAGTAATTTGAGGTTCAGCATTAGATTGTTTGAGTTGGCTTTATTTTCGTGGTGTAAGCGTTCACTGCCATGGATTTCCCTCATAGAACTGTTTTCATTGTGTTCCATAAACTCCTGTATGTTGTACTGGAATTATCATTTAATTGTAAAAACTGTTTAATTTCTTCTGTGACCCATTGGTTCTTCAGCAGAATGTTGTTCATTTTCCATGTGTTTGTGAGGATCTTGGAATTTCTTTTGCTATTCAGCTCCAATTTCAGGACACTGTGGTCTGATAATATACAAGGGATAATGTGAATTGCTTTGCATTTACCTAAACCTGCTCTATAAACTAGCATTTGGTCTGTTTTTGAGAATGACCCATGAGCAGCTGAGAAGAATGTATATTGTGACTTTTTGGTGTGAAATATTCTGCAGGCTTCTATTAAGTCTGTTTATTCAAAAGTTTTGTTCAGTTCAAGTATTTCATGATTTTTTTCTTACCTAGTCAATCTGTCTAGTTGTGACAGTGGGGTATTGAATTCCCCTACTACTATTGTATTAGTGCTTATCTGGCTTTTCATATCCATTAATATTTGGGTGCATCAGAATTTGGTGCCTTAAATTTATGATTGCTATCCTTTCTCTTGGATTATACCCTGCACAAAAATGTAGGCTCCTTCTTTGTTTTTCTTAATCAATTTTGGTTTGAAATCTATGCTGTCTGCAAACAGGATAGCTACTCCAGCTTTTTTGCAGTTTCCTGTCACATGGAAAATTATTTTCCATCCTTTGAGTATATGGCTTTCTTTCAGAATTAGGTGTGTTTCATGTATGCAGCAAATTGTAAGATCTTGCTTTTTAATCCATTCTGTCAGTCTATGTCTTTTAATTGGTGCATTAAGTCCCTGACAATAATAGTTATGACTGATATGGATTGACTTAGAACTGTCATGTTTTCCTGTTCATGGCTCTTTTGTTCTTTGCTTTTTCCATTTTCTATTCAGTTTCTTGCCTTTCCCAATGATTTCACTCTGTTAGGTTTGTAACTGTCATTGTTTTTTCCAAGATACTCTTTAGAAGATTTTGGAATGCAGGTTCTGTATTTGTAAAGTTTTCAAAGTGTTCTTTTTCATGGAAGCAACTTATTTTTCCATCAATATTAAAAGATAGTTTTGCAGGATAAATCAATCTGGTTGGAAGTTGTTTTCTTCCAAGGCTTGAAATACTTCACTCCAGGCTCTCCTTGTAATGAGTGTTTGGGTTGAGAATTCGACTGTGATCCTGAGGGGTTCCCTTTCTATGTGGTTTTATTCTTTTCTATAATAGCTTTCAGTATTTCATTCTTTTGGATATCTGCCACCTTGATAATTATATTCCTAGGTTAAATATTTTATTTAACACAGCCATTTGGAGTCCTATATGCTTCACTTATGTGTATATCCAATTCTTCTCCTTTTCCTGTGAAGTTTTCTGTTATTATATCTGTGACCAGTTTTTAAAAAAATGTCTTTTGCACTTTCTCCTGCTTCCTCAGTCACTCCAATCAGTCTTAAGTTATTCTTCTTTATATCTTCTAGGAGCTGTTGGATTGTTTTCTCATGGTTCCTTGTCATTTACCATAACTTATACCTTTCCTGTTTATTGACTATGATCCTGTACTCTAGGTCTGAAATTCAATTCTCAGCTTTATTCATCCTGCTTTGCAAACTTTCATTGCAGTTTTTAAATACCTGGAACTCTGAAGCTGTTTAACAAGTTCCATTGCTTTTATTATCTCAGATTCTATCATGCCTCTGAACTCTTCTTTAGCATTATTAATCATATCTCTCACTGTGGGCAGAATCTCTTTACACCTTAGAGATCAGTTCTGATTTCTATTTTATTAGGCCTGCTTTTGTTACCTTCTCAGAGTTCTGTGATTAAGCTGCAGTTTGCTCCATTTCCCTTTTCTCTAGATTTCCTTATGGTTCTGATCTTCGTATCTGGGTTCCTGAATGTTTTCTCATTTCTATTTCTTTGTTATTGCTGATGTTATTTGTTTAATTCCTTGCCTATTGTCAGGGAAATGTTTGTTGAAAGATCTTCCTAATATTTGGATTCCTTAAGAGATGGCTACATCCTGGGTTGTCCTCCTTGGATCTGTAATGGCCTTACATATTATCATTTCTAGCACACCAGAGGAGGCATTTGAACAGAATAATCATGTTATCTTTGTTGACATAATACAACTGGCATCATCAACAATATCAAACAGCACAGGAAATGATAAACTTTGACAACTATTATCCTGATACCTTTAACCTCATGAGTTCCATCAATGACCATATGCCAAAATTTAGAAATAACCAGAAATGTGTACAGGTCCTTAAAAGTAGCAGCACTTCTCTTTGGGAATAAAAGATCACTGGGAGGTAGGGAGATAGAATGAGAGCAAAAGATTAGAAACAGAGTTAGATGGTTTATAAATGTTATATAGACCTTGAGAACCTTATATATGCTAAAGGACAACAGGGATAAATATAAGAGATAGAGCTGACCAACAGCTACAGACTTTGTACATCTTCCTATCATAATAATACAGAAAGAAGAGTAATTAGAGAAGATTGAAATTCTTTTATTTCTACATATTGATTCTGACTGGAGGACAGTAGCAGATGAGGAAAAAAAAGGATAACAGGGTATCTAGCTGCAGCAGGCAAACAAGAGACTATTTTCCCTTTTCTGTAAAAATGAGAGCAGTTGAAAAGAGAAAAAACCCAAAGTTGGACTGATTCAACAACAGCAGAGTAGAGAAATGAAAGAAGAAAGTTAGGTCAGAGCAAAGAAAGAAAAAGAGGGACAACAATAACAATAAAATAAAGCTAAGAACACTACCAAAATGGTTCTTTATCTTATGAGCATAGACATCAAAAGCTGATATAGTAAGAAAGGATAAACTATCTTGTATGGAAAAGTGAATAGACTGTATATTGCTCCAAAGAGAAGGCGATTAGACAAGAGGTCCATGAAATGGAGCGAGGCAGTGCACTGTGTGGTGAATAGAACCATCTGTGCCAACATTATCTCACTAAAACAAACATGCTTTTGTTTAAAAGTAATAGATCTCCAATTGTTCATGAACAGGTGGATGAAATTGTGACTTATTTTCAATACAATGTAAGTGATAATTTGAACACAAACTGAACAATTCCATGGCGAGTTTAATTTTGTTTTTTAAATATCCCTTTAGAATTTACTCAATGGGCAAAGTTATTCTCCTGGCTCTGGATGAAACACCAGTAGGCCTTTGATTTTTTTTTTTTCTAGTCATTGCTTGGTAATCCAAATCTCCCTTTAAAATGTAAAACACAGGTTAATTTCAGATATTAGTACCACTGTGAAAACTGAACCTTCATTTGAAACTGTAGTTACTCCCATTCCTCATTAAGGCCAGCTCTAGGGCATTTGTTGATTGACTCATAGGGAAAGCATAGGGTTGGCTTTTCTGCCCTAAATTACTGTCTGTTCACTTCCCTGCTCTCAATTAACCTGTTGTCTATCTCTCCCCCTCCCCCTTCTCTCTCTCTCTCCCTGCCCCCCTCCCTTCTCTTTCCCCTCTGTCTGTCTCTCTCTTGGCCCCCACCTTTCTCTCATCCCTCTCTCTTGTACTGGAGATCAAACTCAGGCCCTTATGCTTCCAAGGTAGGTGTAGTACCACTTGAGCTAAATCCCTGGCCCTTAACTTGTTCTTTCTTAATGAATATTTCTCATCTTCTACTGGAGCAGAGGGAGAAGAAGAGGGAAGTAAGAGTTCTTACAGACAGGAAAATCCCTACAAACAGGTTCTGGGAAGCCCTGTTTATGTTCCCAATTCCTGGGTAGGGTTTAAAGCTGACTCTTCTTATGGGAGATATTTGATGGTTGTTTGGAGATGCTGAAATTCTTTAATGGGTGCTTTGGAGTGTACCACTGGGGATTTCTCACTCATGGTTTGCTTGACCTGTTGGATATGCTGCTTTTGGTTCATTACACACTCTTTCTGCAGCAGTAGAGTGCTAGGATACTTTTAGCATTTCTCTGCTGCTTTTCCTTTTAAGTACAATTAGGCAGGGCCTTTGGCAATGTACACCTGCTTAATCTAATTTTTCAAGAACATTCAGGCCCTTCTAGCATCTACTAACACTGGGAATGCAGCAGCAACTCTCCATTCTGGCTATCAGGGCAGCCAGCTATCTTTTACACTCTAGAATTCTCAAGAGTTTAGTAATTGCTAGTCTGCTCAATTCCTCCAATGCAGGAGGGATTTTGCTGAGAGCCACTCCACTTTTCCCTAAGCTCTCACTAGGTCTGAGGTGAGAGGCAGACACTGGAGGAAGACTGAAAGAAGTGGGACTGAAAGAAGCCCCCCACATCCTTTTCAAGAGTCCTCCCAAATCCTCTCTGCATCCTCTGTATACCTATTGCAAGTACAGGAAGACTCCCCTCGCTGGTTCTCAAGCCCCTATGTTCTATGCTTCCTGGAGTGCTCTCCATCACAGCTCACCTTGATGCTTGACAGCTTGCATCTTGCATGCTAACTAAATTTCTAATACAAAAACCATCTAAGCAGAGTAGTTTATTTGGCCTGAATAAATAGGGAATTGGAAGATGTGGACCAATTGTCTAGCAGCTGGTCATAACAAATTATGATTGTGTCTTTCATAGTTATGTGACGCTAAGATGATCAGTGCAGAAAAAAACAGATGAACAAAAGCCACCTTTTGCTGTGGTGAGATCTGAGAGAAATTTGTCACAAAGGTGTACTAATGATCACTTTTTCTGTGATATTTTGAGAGATTAAAAACATTCTTAATTACACAATGAGATCTAAATCACCCTCTGATAGTGTTGCAATCTCACAACATGCCAAATTCATACACTGATCATTTCAAACAAAAATCACTTGAGAAACTAACTTCAGAATGAGCCATGTGGCCTGTATTTTCCTCCATGCAGCAAGCCATGAGGATGATTTTGGGAGGGACTTTGTCCACATTCCAAGATGGGAAAACATCCTTGATCACTACAGACTGGAAATTGGGCCTGCAATGAACCTAAATAAACAAGCTCCTGGAAACAACCCCTATCTTCCCCTAACTTCTACATTCCCCCCTATTATCTCTTAGTAACATCCCTAGAACTTACCACCCTAGTTCAGATATCCATATGTCCTGTCATTTTTACACAAATTTGTTATTTGTCTAAAAAGGATAAAGTCATCGTGCTTTGGTCAGTTCTTTGGACTTCAATTTCCTGTAAAGCTTCCTACATACATGTAAAATTAATAAAACTTATATTTTTCTTTTGCTAATCAGTTCTGGCATTAATTGGGTTTCAGTGTCCAGCCAAAGAGCCCTCATGGAACTAGGAAGAAAGCAGAGGAGATCTCTCTTCCCAGTAGTATGGAATGGTTATTAAATAGGGTAAAAGGAAGTTTAAGTGTAGCCTTGTATTGCTGTGAACTTGCTGTGTTACTTTGAGCAAGCTACTTCTCCTTTGGGACCAAGGTTATCCATCTAAAAATCAGATGATCTCCATAGGTATCTTATCAGGATGGTAGAGTGTGTTAGATGGAAGGCTCCAAAAGATATGTCCATAGAACCTTAACTTCCACAATCTGTGAATATGAACTTATTTGGAAAAAGTGTCTTTGCAGATAAAATTGAGCATTTTGACTTGAGATCACTTTGGATTATGCAAGTAGGCCTTAATTCCAGTGACAAGTATTTCTCATAAGGGACAGAAAAGCGGACAGAGGAACCATGTGAAGGCAGAGTCCTCGGGTGGCAATGAGAGAGGTAACCCCCTCTTCCACCTTGTAAAGAGCACTTTAACCATGATTACAGCTATGCTGTAAATTCACCAGGGCATAATGGTCTTAGAAAGTCCTGCCAGAACTTCCCAGTCCCCATAACTGCTGGACTACTTTGTGTAACTGCTGGTGTTTTTTCTGCAATAAAAGAAAGCTGCATAGAAACACAGACATATAAAAATGAAAGTAAATTGTAGAGGCAATATGAATCCCTTGCTGAGCTGCTGATAATTAAAGTTAATTTGCTCCTACTTCATACTGAAGTGCTCTGTTTGGATATCTCACCTTTTCTCCTGCTTCAGCATTACTGTAGCCAAGAGCTGCCAGAAATTGGAAAACACAAGGATCATTGTCCAGCCTTCAGAGGGAGCGTATATTGCATGATTACATGTAATTATGTGATTACATCTTCAGTTTGGGCTTTCTAGAACTGTAAGAGAATAAATTTCTGTTAGAGACACAAAGTTTATGCTAATTTGTTATGGTAGCTGTAGGATTCTTACCCAGGAGGTAAGAAAAAGGCTGATGTGGTGGTGTTGTATGGCTGTAAACCAAGCTACTTAGGAGGCTAGGCAAGAAGATTGCAAGTTTGAGGGTAGCCTGCTTACTTGAGAACTTGTCCAAGATAAAACTTTAAAAGGCTAGTATGTACAAGACCCTGGATTAAACTGCCAACACAGATTAGAAGAAGGAGACACAAAGAAGAAAATAAAAGCACATAGTCCAGCACTGTAGAGCACCTACTTTGCAATGAGAGAACTTCATCTGGTAGCCTCGAAGGGAGTTAACTTTGCTAACATTTAGTGTCTTCCTATGTAAACAACGACAGAAATAGAGACCAGTGTCTTGTCTTGTCTTTTATTTTTTTGACAGGGTCTCACTTTGTGGTTCAGGCTGGCCCTGAGCTCAACCTCAGACTCACATCACAGCAATCCTCCTGCCTCTGGCTCTCAAGTGCTGAGATTCAAGGGGTGAGCCTCAATGCCTGGCATTGTTGTGATAAAGGGTTAATAATTGGTAAATGGGGATTGAACCTCAGACCTTGCGCTTGCAAGGCAGGCACCAAAACCGCTGAGCTAAATCCCCCGCCCTTTCCCAGACATTTTTGACCCACAGTTGATTGAAACTGCAGATGAGGAATTCAAGCACAAACAGGACCCTCTGAAAGCTGACTGTAGATATAACTATTCATATAATAGAATCTTTGTAACTAAAAAAAATGCTATTGTAGCATTTTTTCTTTGAAAAAGAACAGGGCAGTGTTTCAGGAGAGGATTTAACAGAGGTGTTCTACTACTGACTCTTCAAAACTTAAAAGATAAATGCTTTTTAACTTTCAGCTGTGATGACAGCTAGCACCAGGAAGGCATTGCCCAACACCAGACTCATCTTGCTGCCTGTCCTGAGGCCAGGTACTGTGTGTATAAGCAGACGTCCCCTGAAAGATGGTACTGCACTACAGAACCATCTTGGTGGTTCTCAGGACAGATGACAGCCAATGTGCAGCTGCATTGCGGCTTCCCACTCACCCACAATTGGAGGGACTGTATCACACAGGGACTGAGCTACTTGTTCCAATGTGCTACACAACCATTCTACTTCACAGATTATGTGATATTATCATTTAACTGTATCTTTATGTTAGATGAGTTGAGTATAGCAGTTTGAGTACAGGACCTGTATTCTTTTTTTTTTTTTTTTTTGCAGATTCAATACTGTACTGAAGCTCTACACAGTGAGCTTCCAACCCAGCCTTCTGACTTTTTGAGACAGGGTCTTGCTATGTCCTAAACTGTGCAGGAATAACTTGAATTTCTGATCCTTTTGCCTAAGCCTCCGAGTTGCAGGATCACAACTGTATACTGCTAGGCCCAGCTTGTTTGTTACATCTCTATTATTATATATTTAATAGGCAACTAACAAAAGCTGTATTCACTTTATAAGACAGATTAAAAAGTCACAATACTGAATCAAAATAAAAATTGTATGATTTATAAGAAAGTCTTAAAATTCAAAATATATGGATAATTACATATGCTTGCATAATACTTACACATAATCATAGAAAACTAAGTGCCAACATCATTAAAGAAAATGCAAAAAAGGGCCGGGGAGTTAGCTCAGTGGTTCCGGCGCCTGTCTTGCAAGCGCAAGGACCCGGGTTCGATTCCCCGGTAACCACATAACAATACTAGGTGTGGAGACCCACACCCAGCAGCAACCAGTACCACATACCACAGTGCCGGGCGTGGTGGCTCACGCCTGTCATCCCAGCACTCGGGAGGCAGAGGCAGGAGGATTGTGATGTGAGTTTGAGGCTGAGCTCAGGGCCAGCCTGAACTACAAAGCGAGACCCTGTTTCCAAAAACCTAAAAAAAAAAAAAAAAAAGAAAATGCAAAAAAAAAAAAAAAAATACCAGGAAGTACAATGATTCTTTATAGTAGAAAGTAAGAGAGGAAATCAGAGAGGAGGTAAACTGACACTTGAAATATTTTGTAGTTTTCCAGTTTGCATTGGAGAATACAGCTTCAGGACCAAGTGAACATAAATTCTACAGAGCATTTCCTACTGTTACATAGTAATTTCCTAAAATTATGTAGTTTATAGGTATTGAGTATTAATATGCAAATTTGAGTTCAGGTTGTCAGGTTTTTCTCCTCTGAAAGTATAGTTTTTCAAGATTTTCTCCAAAAACCTCTCCAAACTCCAGCTCTCTGAATTTCTGAGCATTACTGCTTCCTAAAGCCACAGCTTTTTCCCAGGTAAAATGACCTGTTGTAAACTTAGATAATCCTAGCTCAGAGTCCCTAGTTCACTGTAATCATGGTATCAGTTTCAGCTGTGCTTTGTTTAAAGTTATAGAAATGAATCACAGGAGACTTCTAACTGCAAAATCACACGTGCTCTTTATAATAATTCTACAGAGGCCAGTGTGATAGGAGATTTAAAGCCTGTAGTTATTATAACCCCAAATTAAGCTGGGTGTAGTGGCCCATGCCTAGAATCGGAGCACTCTGGGAGGCTGAGGCAGGAGGATCACAAGATTGAGACCCGCCTGGGCAGCTTAGTGACTTAATGATAGTGTCTTGAAATAAAATATTAAAAAAAGGGCTGAGGATGTAACTCTGTGGAAATGCCCTGTGTTCAGTCCCTCAATATCACAAAAGCATAAACCAAACCAAACCACAACAAAAACCCAAAAGTGTTTTAGTTCCCCTCAGGGTACTTCTCCGTCACTGAGACTGCCAGGAGGAGTGCTTGAGACAGAAGAAGTAGGGAGTCTGACCTGAACACTGAAAATGTCTCCAAATTCATGTTTTTTGCTTCTTTCCATAGCTGATAGTAACTGTAAATGTTTATCATTTTTTCCATTTTCTATTACTGGACCTCTACAGGCAGAAAGCCAAAACAATCGGATTTTTCCACTTTTCACTTTTTTTTTTTTGAGACAAGGTCTCGCTTTGTGGTTCAGGCTAGCCCTGAGCTCAGCCTCAAACTCATCACAGCAATCCTCCTGCCTCTGCCTCCTGAGTGCTGGGATTACAGGCGTGAGCCACCACGCCCGGCACTGTGGTATGTGGTACTGGTTGCCGCTGGGGTGAGTCTCCACGCCCAGTATTGTATGTGGCTGCTGAGGATTGAACACCGGTCCTTGCGCTTGCAAGACAGGCGCTGGAACCACTGAGCTAACTCCCCGGCCCCATTTCTCACTTTTTAAAGGACTTCAGCATTTCATATATGACTTTAGGCATATGGATTTTTAAAATTTTACTCTTGCATTCGTGTTAATTCTCCGTTCCACCCTTTCAGGCCAGTGTTACCACAAAGTTGGCTGCCGTTGCTTAGGCTGGGTTGTGGTTACCTTCCTCTCCTGCAGCTCTGTCCCTGCCGGCCTCCGTCAGGGCTGGGAAGCCCATGACTCCAAACCTGGCTCCCTAGAGGTACAGGTGTAGCGCCTTCCTTTTCCATGTCATAAACCCTCTCTGCCACCACCAGGATCTCAGGAATCTCTGCTTAAGGACCAGAACAGTTTTCCTTCTGCTTGCTCCAAATATTCAGCTCCTCCCTCAAGTGTTATTTTTCTCAATGGGCTCAGAATTTCTGGAAAACAAAAGCCAGTAAATCTATCTTTGAGAGCTATTTCTGCTTTCTCATAACATGCACAACTCTTCACAGGAAGAAAGCAGAGGAGAAAACAGGTGGAGAGAACTGTATTCCAGAACAGCACTCAGCCATACTAATTCAGTCCTAAAAGGCAGTTACACCGTTTAAGGAGAATAATGTTTATAAAAGTATATGCATTTATTATTTTGGATAGTCACAACACGATGATGTAAGTTACAAAGTTATTAGGATACCTCCGATGTTTAAATTTAAAAAATGTGTAATAAAGTCGAAACAGACTTATACCAGCATGAAAGTGGGTGTCTCTGGATAGCCTTGGAATTCTCATTACATAAGCAATTTTTTGGTACGATCACGGCTGAATTGGAAAAGACATTTGAAAATGACTTATGTCTCTAATTTTGTTTTGACTTCTAATTTATATTCACTTACTATTTTTCTGTAACCTGCTGAATAAAAGCCTAGAGTTTGAATGTACCGGTGATACTTGTACATGATACAAGTCCATGTTTTAATAGAGCAATAAAAGAAACTTTTAAGCATCCACAGAAGAGGGTAGCTGTGAGAATGAGTAGAGTTCTCCACAGACGAATAGTTTCTGAAGACCAAAAAGAGGGAAAGGGCCTTTGAAATGTGTTTTCTGATTCTACTGGTTAGAAAGGTGGAGTAGAAACCTAAAGTTGGGAAAAGGGTCGGTCAGGAATTTCGGGGAAGGACTATCATCTCTATGTAGCTAGTTCACAGCTCTCCGACCGAGAGAAAACGCGAGGAGCCTTGGCCGCAGGCGACTTCACCGAGCCTCAGTCCGGTGAGTCACGCCGCGCTTTGAAGCCCACACGGGCCGCGGTGGCGCGGCTCACCGTAACAGACAGTCCGGCAAAACCGGCTCTAGGAGACTCGCAGCCGGAGGCCCGCCCCTCCCAGGGCCCGCCCCTCCCAGGGCCCGCCCCTCCCAGGGCCCGCCTCTCCCAGGGCCCCGGCGCCGTCGCCGTCGCGCTTGCTCAGGCGGGAATCCCAGCCAGCGACGCAGGCGCAGAGAAGCGGGGCGTCTACCAAGAACCGAACCCTCGCGCTCGCGCTCGCGCCCGCGCCTTCAGAGACGTTTACTTTCAAACCGCCACCCGCGCTTTTTCCTCTGGGCGGAGGCTGCGCCCTGCACACTGGCGGCAGAGTGCGCCTGCGCCGCACGCCGCGAGGCCCTGCCCCTTCTGGCACCTGAAGCGCGGAGCCGCTGAGCCGCGGAGCCGCTGAGACACTGAGACACTGCCTCCCGCGCTGCGTCTTGCTCTGTTTCGGCGCAGTGGCTTTGTGTTGTCGCCGGCTTCTTCGCAGTGAGTCTGAAAACTTTTAGTGTCTGAGAAGGCGGCTCTGAAGCTTTCAGTATCTCTTTTCTTTCTCCGTAGCGCAGGCAGCTGTTCTGGGTTCATCGGGAGTCCCGGGGGCTTGACGCGGAGACTGGGCTCGGTCCCGCTTGCTCGCGTCCCAGTGGGCAGCTCCGGGAACTTCCGTTTTCCCGCAGTGTGCCCATTGTACAGATGTGAAACTTCAGCTTTGGGAGGCCTTAAAGGAAACTGCCTCAGACTCCCGTAGCACCTGAGGATTGAGAGACGGACGGACGTGCTGACGAGAATGAGCCGAATCGAAAGGGTTTTCAGAGGCTCATCTTTAACTTCATGGATGCTTTTTGCTTTCCTGTTACGCTTAAGCAACCTAAAAGGACCGTGAACGTGAAGTTTGGCTCGTCATCACCACGTTGGCTAATACTGAGAGCTCTTAAGATACTTTATGCTGTAGAAAGACATCTTTTGTGTCACTAAATTGAAATTTTCAAGATGCAGTCGATACCTCTTTGTAGTTCCAATTACTATTAGTATTTGTCAATATTTTTCTTAAAACAGCGAGGTGAAGGGAAGATAAAAATCAAAATCAATGAACAACCATTCTTGTGGTGTATTGTGTAAATCTGAAACATTAAGGATAGTTATTTTAATTTTAGAATAAGAGAATTGGGACATGCAGAAGATAAAGTATACTTAGTATCCTTATCAGAAGACCAACACAGTAGTTAAATTCCAAGAGATTAACTGAATATGGAAGAATTTTATTGTAGATTTTTACAGAGTGTGATTTAAACTATAAGATGAAATTTAAAAATCCCTCTGAGAAAATATATATTGGTGGTATATAAAATTTTAAGCATTGTATTGAAAGAACATAAAGCAAAAAGTAAGCAAGTCCCTCCATCTGACCTATACTTACCTCAGAGGTAGTCATTGTTAACTCATATATATTCTTACAGAAATTGTCCATGAATTTGTACATCTCAGTCACATACATGGCATTATTTTATGCATATAGTACAAGTTTGCAGATTACATTTTCTACTTGTTATAAGTTATTTGATTATTTTCTAATATTTATTTACATACTGATCTCATTGATTTTTTTTTTTTTTTTTTTTAGAAGTGAACCAGTAGTTATTCTATAAGGGAAGGTGTCAGTTTAGCAATGTGAAATTTTGATTTTAAGTAATGTGAATAATAAAGATATCACCTGTAAAGCAACTGTTGTTGAATGTTTTCCAAGTATATTTTCACTTTGAAAACTGTAGAAAAAGGAATTCAAACCCTAATGTTTCATATCAGTTAAATTTTGTTAATAGTTTCTTTTTTTAGTTTGGGAAAATTAGTTAATATCCAAGTTTAAGAAAACAACCAAAGATGAGTGAAGAGTTAAAATCAGATTTTTTTTTTAATTTGTAAGAGCTTTTAATGGTCCCTTTATTTTTGTATGTGACACAGGTATTTTAAAAACCTTGTCTAGTATATAGATAGATGGCACAGTTGTAGCATTTAAGTTTTGAGTTATAAGAAATATATTTTTTTATCAGGCCCACAAAGATATGAACCCCTACATATGGGATGGTACCACATCAGTTTTCTCAGGCTTACAGATGACTTATCAGAAGTCTTCACAAATCATATAAATCTGTAATGGGGTAAACAATTTCTTTTCAGAAGTTGTAATATATAGTGAATGTTTTATAGCCATATTTAGAGGTGCAAGACAATAAGGTACTAGAGAATTAAAATTTTAAAAAGTTTACATGGGGGCCGGGGAGTTAGCTCAGTGGTTCCGGCGCCTGTCTTGCAAGCGCAAGGGCCCGGGTTCGATTCCCCGGTAACCACATAACAATACTGGGTGTGGAGACTCACGCCCAGCAGCAACCAGTACCACATACCACAGTGCCGGGCGTGGTGGCTCACGCCTGTAATCCCAGCATTTGGGAGGCAGAGGCAGGAGGATTGCTGTGATGTGAGTTGGAGGCTGAGCTCAGGGCCAGCCTGAACCACAAAGTGAGACCCTGTCTCAAAAAACCTAAAAAAAAAAAAAAAAAAAAAATAGTTTACATGGGAGAATGAGTAATATGTATTTGGTATTGCTTAGTTCTCTATTACCTGTAAATATCTACTACATTATGAAGTCTGTCAGCCCCCGTTGGTGTGTCTTTTCACACTAAACACAAGAGATTTGTGAAGTAATTTATAGATAGTCATTTAGTCTCAGGTTTCTTTCTGTGATTTTAAAACAAGTTCATGTTTTTGGTGACTTAAAAAGCTGGAAATCTTAAACTAAGTCCAGTTTTATCTGGGCTTTTAGTACTCAGTGGGGGAAAATACTTTTCATATGGGTTACTTTGAATTTACTTTATATTTTGATGTTTAAAATAATAAGGTAATACATCTAAAATTACTTTGACACAGGAAAGGCTGGATAATAGGCAAGATAGGTGAGACACTTTAAGTTTTATATTGTATTAAAATATATGTAGCACAACCTCAGCATTTAAACCATTTTTTAAAACTGTACACAATTTAGTGGCATTATATATCAATATGACCATCTATCAGAATTTTTTCATTGTCTCAGACTGAAACTATTTATTAAACAATAACTATATCTTCCTCTCCCACAAGCCCTGGAACCACCGTTCTATTTTAGTGTACAGCTTTGTGAGGTCTAATCTATAATTTTTAATTTTTGTTTGGTTTATTTCTATTTCTTAATGATAATTGTACATATTTTACTTTTTCTTGAGGGTATTATATATATCCCTTGCCTCATAACAGATAATTTTAAAACTGAGTAACAAGTAGGTTGAGGTCATTGGATGGCATTTTAGAAGCTGCCTATCAAAGCTAGCTAATGTCTTCTGTTGCCTAGGTTGGCCACAGACTCACAGAGACCGTTTTGCCTCAACCTCCAGAATGCTGCGATTACAGATGTATGCCACTATGCCTGGGCTTGTTTTCTTTTTTCAAAGGGGGTCTGGCTGTGTTGCTCAGCCTCTCAAGTATGGACTTGGATGACTGATGTGTGTCACCGTATCTGACTTTTTTAGTTGAATCACCATTTTATATTGTTTCTCTTTAATAATGGAGGTATGGCTTCAGCTCCACCCTGCAGAATTGCTTTTTAATTCCATAGGTCTTGCTAAGAATGTTTTGTTTCATGTGAATGAATTACATTTTGATTGGATACAGAAGTCTCAGGTCATATCCTTTTCCTTCCAGACCTTATGTGTATTGGAACATTATCATCTAGCATTCCTCCCTTTTTGTTTTGGTTGCTGAGATGGTCTCACTAGTAGTCCAAGCTGGCCTTGAAATTACTCTGTGCCCCCGATTCTCCTGCTTCAGCCCCCCAAGTGCTGGGATTATAGGCATGTGCCTCCATGCCCGGCTCCCTCCTTAGATATGTTCTGATTGCTTACTTCATACAAGTGTGTGTAAGACGCCTTTTTCACTAAGAGTCCAGCATCTCATTTTATCCTTTACCTGGTCTCTCTTCAGCTGAATAATCTGAACTACTTAACATAGCAGCTGGTTGCCAGGCTTCCTAAGGGCTATAGTGAGAAGGCTGATGAGCATCACTTACACTACTCTCTGTGTTAGTTCAGTCACTTGGCCTGCACAAATTTCTACAGGAAGAATAGATTTCATGTCACAAACTCATTCTATAGAACAGCATATATGAGAGCTAAATTATCACCATTTTAGTTCTCTTTGGAAATTTCAACTTTCTAGTGAATCCTCAGACTATTGTTTTTATTTTCATTTTCCATTTTGCTTTCCTGCTTTCTTTTTAGGATTTTCTGTCTTTCATCTGCTTATATTACCTTTTTTTTTCCTTTATTGGGATGGGAGTCTGAGTTGCTCAGACTGGCCTCAAACTTTTAAACATCAGTTTCTGGAGTAACTGGGATTACAGGCATGAGCCACCATACAGAGCTAGCATTTTAATATTTTTAACTGCATGTTAATAGTTAAAAGTAAAACCAGTTTATAAACAGAAGACCCCTGCTGTCACTTTCCCTTCTTGCTGATTCCTGCTCTCCAGAAACAATCACTTGTCTCTCTCTACTATTCTTTTGGTGTTTACTTCCATATTTCTTTGTGAATATTCTTTACTATTTTTTCATTTGAAACTACTTTGACTTTCTTGTAAGATTAAAATCTTATAAACTGTTTTTCCCCTTAAATCCTCACCCTCTAATTTTGTCATTCTAGTAAGAATCAGTACAATATTTGATACTTGTTAACTTGATAGGCCATATAATGTATTTATGGTGTTGTCTGTTCATGACTTTTTTTTCCCTAGTTTTCTTTCTCAGTATGTTCAGGCACATGATGTATTATGATTGTTCCATTTATTTACCTAAAGACATCTCTACTGGTCATGCCGATGGCACACACCTACAATCCCAACACTGGGAGGTTGAGGCAGCATGATAGCAAATTTGAGCCCAGCCTCAGGAAGACAAAAAAAAAAAAAAAAAAAGCAAAGCAAGTATAGCTATAGCTAAAACGGTTTTGCTTTTTATTCTTCCTCTCAAGAGCTTAAGTGAGTTTTAGAAAATTTTTAGTGCATAAAGTTTTTTACTGGTTTCTGAAAAATCCCCTACATGATAGTCACTTAAATTTTTGTACTTCAGGCAGTAACAGGTTAGAAAGAAAAAGTTTCTAAAGAAAGTTGAGTTTTGGGGCTCCTCAAAGGACTCTCAGAGAAGTTTGTTTCCTAACTTTTTTTTTTTTAACAAGTATGGAGTAGGACAAAATTAGTTTCTTGGAGGGGACAGTTTTCTGGGCTAGTTTTGTTACTAACACATTAAGTTCAGATAATCTAGATTTACCATTCAATGTTTAAACTTATTTCTTGCAAAATGCCATTTTCTTTATTCCTTTATTGTAGGTTATAACCTCACGGAAACATGTTCTATTTTGTAGGGGGTGGCTTTTTAGGACTTGAGTCCTGTGTAGGTATGGGGTGAAGTTGTAAGACTAACATGAATGCATGCTCTTAAAGGCTTGAAATACATAAAAAGGTAACAAAATTCGTATACAGTACTGATAAGTGCTGTAAAAGTGAAAGTGAAGTGTTCAACAAAAATAACAGAGACCTGAGAGTGTGGCTAGGTTTTTTGTTGAGACTTGAAGGATGTAAGTTTAGCAGATGGTAAGAGCTCTAGCTCTGACATTTTATGTTTATTAAAAGTGGCTATTTTAGATGCTACTTGTACAGACTTAATTTTAAAAGGTATAGTTTTATGGAAGATTTGATCATTCTAAAATTTACATGAATAGCATTTGAATTTTGTCTTATTCATATTTTTGGTTTAAGGTTCTAGTAGCATGATTTAGCTTGGTTTTTCTGTCAAGGGTTCAGTCCTGAGGATTGTGGCTTTCATTGAGAATGTGTCCAAAGAAAAACTTCTAAGAGATGGCAGAGTACTAAACTGTAAGGCTTTTTTGCAAATGCACGAGTAGATTGCAGAGATGTTATTTTATCGGAGTGAGGCTCTGAACTGTTGCTGGGTTTCTTAGGACACATTATAATGAAAGATGACTTAAGGTGTCCTCTTTATTTTTTACCATCACAGCTCTAGTTTTTTATTTTAAAAATGAAGGTACTACCTCCAAAGCTCCATAACAGTTCTTTCTTTTTCAGACTTATTGCAAGGACTATTTTGAAAAAGTTTTCCCTTCTAAATTCTCAAGCAAAATATATTGCTTTGGAAAGGTATACCTTGAGGAGGGCAGGGGAGGGGGAAAAAAAAAAAAAGAATTAAGATGTGTCATGTACTGGTTCAAATTCTCAATGTGGATTATGATCATAATGTATACATAAAATGTGCCTATAAAATCAATTAAAAATAAATTAAAAAATCAAAAATTATACCATGTTGGCTGGAAATGTATTTCAGTGTAAAGTGTTTACTTAGGAAGTGTGAAGCCACGGGTTCTATCTAGCATATCTGTCCTCCTCAAATTATCCTATGCTGATCTGGTCTTTAAGCTTATCTATTTGAATTAAGCTTCTATACTTCCTTTTTAGTTTTTTGAGACAAAGTCTTGTAGTTCAGGCTTGTCCTGGACTCAGCAGTCCTCCTGTCTCTACCTCCTGAGTGTTGGGATTACAGGCATGAGCTACCATTCCCAGCACTAAAGTACAGGGTACTGATTACTGGTGGGCGTGAGTCACCACGTCAAGCACTGTTGTATGTGGTTACTGGGGATCAAACCTGGGCCCTTGCGCTTCAAAGGCAGGTGTCGCAGCCAGAGCTAAATCCTCAGACCTTCTATACTTCCTTTTAACCATGACTGAACTGGAAATGTTTCCTTCTAGCATTAAAGCCTAATTTGTAATGTTTTGTATTGAAATGTTGTCTTATCTGTCCATTCTATGTAGTTCTAACCTTTAGGATGTTAAGTTCCATGTAATAGTTATAAGTAGCCTTAAGTAGAACATTTGAATTTTAATCATTACATAGAAATAACTTTGAAGTAATTTATCAGAAATCGGAATTTTAC
Source organism: Petromus typicus (assembly GCA_004026965.1). Taxonomy (NCBI): domain Eukaryota; kingdom Metazoa; phylum Chordata; class Mammalia; order Rodentia; family Petromuridae; genus Petromus; species Petromus typicus. The sequence continues at coordinate 144,834 of PVIR01000205.1, forward strand.
TTTAGATGAATTTTGTTCCAAAAGAACAAGCTACCTATTGAACATTATCTATTTCATTATTACATGAATTACTAAAAGAAAACTTCATTTAAAAAATCTTAGTAAATAGTTGTCTTTTTATATGATAATCTATATTAATTTGGAGGCCAATGGCTAAAACTTTGTTATATGTAGACTTTGCTTTTTTTTCTTGACAGGAAATGCACAATTTTGAGGATGAGTTAACGTGTCCCATTTGTTACAGTATTTTTGAAGATCCTCGGGTACTACCATGTTCTCATACATTTTGCAGAAATTGTTTGGAAAACGTTCTTCAGGCATCTGGAAATTTTTATATATGGCGACCTTTAAGAATTCCACTCAAGTGCCCTAATTGCAGAAATATTATTGAAATTGCTCCAACTGGTATTGAATCTTTGCCTGTTAATTTTGCATTAAGGTCTATTATTGAAAAGTACCAGCAAGAAGACCATCCAGATGTTGCTTTCTGCCCTGAGCATTATAGGCAACCACTAAATGTTTATTGTCTACTAGATAAAAAGTTAGTTTGCGGTCATTGTCTTACAGTCGGTCAACATCATGGTCATCCTATAGATGATCTTCAAAGTGCCTATCTGAAAGAAAAGGATACACCTCAGAAACTGCTGAAACAGTTAACTGACACATATTGGACAGATATTACTCATCTTATTGAAAAGCTGGAAGAACAAAAGTCTCATTCTCAGAAAATGATCCAGGGTGATAAAGAAGTTGTTCTCCAGTATTTTGAGGAGCTTATTGATACATTAGAACAGAAAAAAAAAATTTTTATAACAGCTCTCGGTGATGTTGGCAATCTGATTAATCAAGAATATACTCCACATATTGAGCGAATGAAAGAAATAAGAGAACAGCAACTTGAATTAATGACATTGACAACATCTTTACAAGAAGAGTCTCCACTTAAATTTCTTGAAAAAATTGATAATATTTGCCAGCGCGTGCAAATCTTGAAACAAAGACCACTTCCAGAAGTCCAACCTGTTGAAATTTATCCTCAAGTCAGTCAAGTATTAAAAGAATGGAGCAGAACAGAAATTGGACAGATTAAGAAAGTTCTCATTCCTGAAATGAAAATTTCTTCAATAGAGGTGCCATCTTCCTGGCCTGATAAGGATAAGAAGGAAGTGGAATTTTTTCAAATTTTATGCATTTCAGTGTTACTAATGCTGACACTCTTTTTCTACCAACACATAGTATCTTTCTTAAATGAAGTATCTTCAGTATATTTTTCTAAGAGTCTCTTTGTTTACCAAAGTTTGTCTAACAATCTGCATGATTTAAAAACCATACTGTGTCACACTTTATATTTGTTAAAAGAATTCATGTGGAAAATAGTTTCTCCTTGAAAATTTGAATCTGAATTCTTAAATGATTTTATTCTGTACTGCAGAGGGTAACATTGCTAACCAGAGAAAGAGAAGGTAGTATAAACAGTAAACTAAATTTTATGGTAGAACTTCAGCAAATTCAGATCTTATATTAAACCATTCTTGGTTCTGTCAGAGATAGTGCATCAGGTAAAAATGACAATATGAAAGATGACTCAAAGTAAGTCGTAACTTTAGTAACTGTGGTATAGTAATTGACTTGAATATCGTGTTCCCTCATTTGTATTGGCTTGATGGAAGTTGACTTAATGCTGGCCTGACATTTAAATATTGTACTGATGCTGTTATTTACCATTATCATACATTTCAATGTTTTAATACTCATATATTCTCAATATATATGCATATATAGTGTTTTAGAGTAAAAGATGGAAAAATCTCAATGTGCTTCCTGTCTTTATTTTGAGTAAATCAGGATGGTAAAATGAGACTTAAAAAAACCTAATCTTTTTTTTTTTTTTTTTTTAAGACAGGGGTCTCACTTTTGTAGTTGAGGCGGGCCTGGAGCTCAGTCTTGAATACACAGCAGTCCTCCTGCCTCTGCCTCCCAAGTGCTGGGATTACACACCTGAACTATCATGGCCAGCACTGTAGTATGTGGTTCTGATTGCTGGTAGGTGTCTCCAGTTTGGTATTGTTGTATGTGGTTACTGGATAGAATCTGGGCCCTTGCACTTGTAAGGCACGTACTGGAACCACTGAGCTAAATCCCCGACCCCAAGCAACCTAATCTTAAATGATAAAGGACAGCCAAAGATGTTGATCAAACAGAACTAATTCGTACATTCTGTGTTTTAGATTCATTAAAGAGCTCTAAAATGTTCATCAGTATTCATTCTAGGGCAAGGTGGTGCACACCTGTAATCCTAGCACTCAGCAGGCTGAGGCAATAGGCTTGCCAAGCATTCCAGACCAGCTTGGTCTACATGATGAGTTCAAGGCCAGCCTGAATATACAGAGATTGTCTCAAGAAACCAAAAACAATAAAACATTCTGAGTACAGCTACTGAGTTTGTATAATCTTGACAATTTCTAGTATTTGTTTTGATAGTTTACATAAATTTAAGGTCACACTTGGGAGTGGAGTGTGGTAGTGTAAGCTTAAGAGTCCTAGCTACTTGAGAGGCTAAGGCACTTGAGTCCTGGAATTCAAGGTCAGCCTGGGAAACAACAAAAACATAAAGAAATGGGAAAGGATGGTTGCAAGTGTATGTAGCCTTTGTTGCCAAGCATCTTGTTGCCAGCACCCCTTATTAGGCTTGTATTTCATTTTGTAGTTTTACTTTTGTCAAGTTCTTAGTTAAAAGTTGTACAAAACTTACTAGAACAGAGTATTTCAGTCTCAACAGATTTTGATGGTATCACACAAATTATGTTCGTCTCAAAACTGTCAACTATTTTGTCAAGTGTTTTCTATGTTAATGCCAAAGTATTGATTTAATTTTATATTCTCAAACTGTGCTTTAAGAGGGGCTATTTGGTCAGAACTCTTTAATTTAGTTCCCTTGGCAGGGATTGACATGATACTTGCAATATACTTTTGGCCCATTATCTGTCACATCTTAACACAGATTCCAGGTTTAGGGAATACTCTTGGCCTTAGAAATAGTTATAACATAGCTGCATTTATAAACTTGTTCTAAAATACTCCAAAAACCTTATTTGCTAATAAGCCTTGACCCTTATAAGGTCATCTTTAGATTGAATCAGACCATACCTAACAAAAATTATTATGTAAAGAACCTGTGTAATGGAGTCGAAAGGAGAATTAAGACAGAACTGCTACTGACTTTAGACAGATTATTTGAAATTTGAGACAATCTTGCTTTATAGTTCAGCCTGGCCCTGAATTCACTATGTAGCCCAAGCTGGCCTTGAACTCAAACAGTAATCCTCCTGCCTCTGCTTCCTGAGTGCTGGGACTCTAAGTGTGTGCCACTGCATCTGGCAAAGTCTCCTACTTTGAATAAATAATAGAAGCAAGAATGTTAAGCTTGTGTGTCATGCACTTAACCTTGTAAAGCTGTAGAGCTACCACATGGAAGAATCGAGCATTCTTTCCAGAGTTAATGCTCAAAGGGGCAAGGACAAGATTGTTGGTGAGGTAGGGCTGCTAATCTATAGAATTTACAGATATCAAAAGTATATGCCTAGGGCCAAGGAGTTAGCTCAGTGGTTCTGTTGTCTGTCAAGTGCAAGGTCCCAAGTTTGATCCCCAGAAACCACATACCACAGTGCATGGTAGCTCACACCTGTAATCTCAGCACTTCCGAGGCAGAGGCAGGATTGTTGCAAGTTTGAGGCTGGCCTGGGCTACATATCTACACAGTGGGTTCAGGGCCAGCGTGAACTACAAAGTGAGAACGTCTCAAAAACAAACAAAAAAAGTGCCGCATAAGCTTATTAATACCAATTTAGGCTTGATAATATTTTGTAACTTAATAGGGTGCTTGCTCAAAGAGCAGTCACTGTAAAATCTCACGGATCTGGATGTTTTATCCTTAAAAATTAGTACTGAAGGGGTGGGTCATAGCTCAGTGACGCACTGTGCCTGCCTGCCAAGTCCAAAGCCTTGAGTTCATTTTCTGGCAACAACAAAATTCGTACGGAGTTGTTGCTAAAATATTTTTTACACTTCTCACCAATAAAAAAGCACTAATTATGATATATATTTTATTTTTCTCTTATGTAATCTTAATTTAAAACAAACTACTTGAGTTTCAAATCTTGCTTTTTATTTAAGTTCATTTTACTTGTGTTTTCATATTTTATGGCACACAATGTTGGATTTTTGATATCTATATAATGGTGTCCTGAATAACAAAGCAATATATTTTAACTCCTGAGGGTAAATACCCTAAAATTGTCAAGGTTAGTAAACCAAAATGTTTTTGAAAATTTATGAACATGAGTTTAGCAAGTTTTTCTAGTGAAGGTTAAATGTTGATGCTTGGCAAGATCTAGTTTTAGAACTTTACCTCAAGTAACACTTAACCCTACTACTTAATACCCTCGAACAAAGGGAGTCACCTGACCCTACAAGAATCTTATTTTTCTTAACAGTCTGTCACTTACATCCTGCTAGGTGTGGGGGCATATACCTTAAACCCACCACTCAATCCTCTGGCCAAGGCAGAAGGATGGCCACACATTTGAGGCCGGCATATAGTAAAAGCCTGTCTCAAAAAATCCCTTTTCATTCTTACTATTTACAGATAAGTATAAAGAAAAAAATTCTATTTGGGGTCCTCACTGAGGATTTAACCTAGGGCCTTGATAGTGAGCTGTATCTCCAGTCTCTCTCTCTTTTTTTTTTTTTACTGACAGGGTTTTGCTGAAATTACATAATTTCCCAGCCTGGTTTGCTTGAAACTTAAATCTTCCTGCCTCAGAGACCATAGTTTTAGACATTGTAGCATGATTTTTAACATCACAGAAGTTTTGTTACAGTTTATAATTATGTATTTTATACAACTCATTATTAGAATAGAGAACTAGTAATATACAAAATTTCTGCCAATTCAACTTGAATCTTCAGTATATACATGTTCAACAAAGTCCTTTAGATGCAATTTCTTTTGGGTTTACTGCAACACTCTTTGTTATATTGTATGTCTTGTAAATTCCAATAAGTCTATCAGAAATCTCAAACATATTATTTCGAAGGGAAATTATTATGAACTGGGCATTTTTTGTTTGCTCCTAAAGAAAGAAAAAAAGGAATGTTAAATAATAAGTAAACAGGTAAGTAAGCTTTAGTTCTCTCAAATATTTCTTGGGCAGTAAGATCAGCGTTACTTAGGTAATTAACATGTACAGGAACAATGGTATAGATAATTGATAAGACAATATAAAGAAGAATGAGTATTTTTTTAAAAGCATTACTGCCTACAGATCTAGGCAGGAGTCTTGGAATTCTAGCTGGTTTTCTGTTAATTTGCACTATCAATTTACATTTTATTCATCCAAAACGAAAATTCTTGGTACATAAGGATCTGGTTTCTGGTTGGCAGAAGACAGAGTTAGAGGATTACTTACGTATATATAAAATGCAACAATAGACACATTTTTAAAATCAAGGGCTGCATCAATTTCATCCATGAAGTAAAGAGGAGTAGGTTTGTAGTGGTGAAGAGCAAATACTAAAGCTAGTGAACTAAGTGTTTTCTCTCCTCCTGAAAGGTTGAATATCTTCTTCCAACTTTTTTTAGGCGGTCGAACACTGCAATAATTATGAAAATCTTAGACAACTTACATAAAGCGAAGTTAAAACTTTTTGTTAGGTGTAATAGCATATGCCTATAATTCCCACTACATGGATGAGAGGAAGATCATCAAGCTTGAGGTTGGCTTGAGTAATTTAGCCATAACCTAGCCTTTTAAGTTCAATTTTAAGCAGTGGTAGAGTATCTGCTTAGTCTCCAAGGGGAAATGGGTTTAATTCTTAATATTAGGGGGAATAATATTAATATTATTATTATTAATATTAGGGGGAAGGGGAAATCATAATTTTTTTTTTTGGACTAAGTTACATATATTTCCCCCTTGCCATTGTATTTTATTTAAAAGGAAAAAAATTTTTAAAAAATTTGTTACGGGCTCAATCTCACCAACTTGGTAGTGAGCTGATGATCCTCCTGCCTCAGTCTCTTAAGAGTATTGGTGTTGCAAGGTATATACCATTACGCCTAAGATTCCATGATCTGTTTTCCACAGCTGAATTCTTCTACCTTCCTCTTTGGGAATCTAATTTGCTTTTCACAAATATAAAACTTTTTTTCTGGTTATTGTCTGAAAATGTTACCAGAAGATGAACATAGAGGCATTCCTACCAAAATTTAAGACTTCAACAAGTCAAGTGTTTCTTACTATTCCTTTTATCCAATAATTTTTTTTGCAGAGATGGGGTGGGGGCGGATGGATGGATGGGACCAGGGATTGAACTTGTGACTTTGTGCTTGTGAGGCAAGCACAAGAACCACTGAGCTAAAGCCCCAGCCCTATCCAATAAAACTGAAGTATAGGTAAAAGATCAGTATTCAAATCTCCATACAAACCTGAACATGATTCCTTCGGAAAAAGGATCCAAGCTGTCTACAAGTTCCAGTTCAGCATCACCTCCCAAAGTAAGCATTTGGTAATTTTCTTTTAACTTATTTGTTATTATAGAGAAACCCGCCATGAATTCATTAAGCCTTTGTTTTCGAAGATCTTCATATGCCTGTCTAAAGTTATCTCTTTCAGAAGTAATTTTATCCAATTCTGCAACCCGCTGCAAATATAATTCTTCCTATGAAAAGATTGAGAAAAATCTCTTCAGATATAAATAAGATGAAAATTAATACTGCTCATTATATAAAAGTACAATTAAAAAAAATTTCTATTACTCATATATAATCCACTCATACTTTCTTTTTATACTCTGCAATGGCACCAAGGTTTGGTTTCATTTCATGACACTGGGCTTCCAAAAGTGCAATCTGATTTGTTATACAATCTGGATTCTTAATGGCTTCAAGATCCTCTGCGCTTAGAACAGAAACCTCTTCAACAGGATTATCTTCTATGGGATGCAGTGATATTTTTGAAATCTATGAAAGAAGGCACAGTAATAAAATTTTCTCCTTTTTAAAAAAGCATAAAAAATTACAATTATGAAAACAGTAACAATTATGACAAATCAGCTCTTTTCAGAAGCTTTCAACAGAAATAGTTGGACCATAAGAAGTGTTCATGTAATCTCTTGTTAAATCTCCAGATCAGCTCTGGGGCAAAAGTAGTTGCTTAATTCTAATCATTACTCAGATTTTCCTGTACATATCATTTATTGCTCATTATGCTCCTTATACTACTGAGAAGTGATTACAGTATAGTGTTTCATGGGATTAATAATCACAACATACTTCAAAAAACAAAAACCCCAGACCTTTTTCATAAAAGATACAGGTATAAAGTTAAATTTAATTAAATGGTAGCAGTCTTACCTCTTTTCGCCAGTATTTTATTTTAGAATTATGTTCAGCAATGTGACTATCTATTTGTTCAAGTTTCAACTTAATACTAAGTGCATCTTTCTGAAGGGCATGTTCATTATCCTGAATAACTTTTAGTTCTTGAAGCAGATTACGATGTTCTTTCTGGATCTCTGGTAAGGACTCCTAAAAACCAACAAAAACTGCTAGATATGTTTCCAAACAGAATAGGCACTTTTATAGAGGAAAAAGGAAATCAGCAATCTCTCTCTATATCCTTTCCATTTTAAATAATTTTAATAAAAATTACATATTATTTTGTTGTAAAAATAAGTATACAAAAATCATACAAATAAGTTAAAACAAGTTCACTGAGTGTTTACAGTGAAGAACTAAGGTGGTATATACAATTCTTAAAATTGCTACAAATATCACTCCCTCTTTTTAATATGAATATTACCTCTGCAGCATTTGTATTTTTTATGACCTCTGTTGCTTTGTCCTCAAGATTTCTTAGTTCTGCTGTTAAGTCATTTACTTCTTTCTCAGTATCTTTTATTTCCTTCTCTGTGCGAAGGACTGAGTCTTGTGCCTTTTTAAGATTTCTAAACCAAAAGGACATATTAAAAATGCAGTGACAAGGTACTGTTTGGCAAATCTACAAAGCAACTTTTTATGTTAACATGAAATTTTTTTAAGTTAATGTGAATTTAAAAAAGTATTCAAATTTAATTCTGATGCAAAAATTATCCATTATCAAATTATTGCTTCATTTTCTTATCCAATTACACATTCTTAAAGCACAGTTCTAATATAAACAAATGGCTTAGTTCACTATCAGAAAAAAAGCACTGGAAAAATTTGACAGCGAAATGACCAATTTAAAAATTAATTTTAAGATAAACCAGCTGTTTCTTGTTTTATGTACATAAGTAGCTTTAATAAATTAAAGCATGATAAATGCGTAAAATCTTTTTTTTAGTGAGATGGAATGGAATCTTCTAGCTAATTTAAATTTAAAAGAATGAAGTACAGTTCAGTGGTATAGCACTTACCTCAACAACTGGGTTTAATCCCTAGCACCACACATAAAAAGGTTACCAAGACAATTATGCCAAATGATTCGATTGACTCTTAAAGTACCAGAAGTATTTAAATTACATAAACTTCTGCTGTCTGTGCTCTCAAACTGGTGAGTTACATAATTTAAGGTTTACCTGTTTACCACTTTTTAAAAAACTAGCTATGATTAATGTTCATTATAAGTCTGGGTTTAATAAAGTCCTGTTAACCTACCAGATAGGTTTAATAAGTAACAGTAAGAAACATTTACTGTTCCATTAAATTTAAATATTAACTCCCTTTTCATTATGGGGAGGGAGACTGGTTAAGGAAGAATGGATATTTTCTACCTGTCTGCAGTCTTGATTGCTACTTGGGCTTTGGTAATAGCAGAAGCACATTCATCTAGTTGCTTATTTATTTTATCAAGTTTGTCTTGTTGGGCCTTGAGTTTATGGTTATTGATTTCCACGATGATATTATGTAACCGTTTAACCTCAGCTTCTACTTTACCAGCTTTCTCAGCCACACCATCATACTCTGCAATTAAAAAAACACAGAGCTTAATTCATATTTTTAGGCTAATGAGCATAATTTCATTAGATGTAAATTTCTTCAATCACTTTACCTGATACAAAGTAACAAGTTTTTAGATATTTTAAGTACCTTTAAAAAACTAGAACCCAATGTCAAAACAGTATTATAACAATACATAATGTTGAAAATCTCTGGCTCAACATTTGTCTTTTTCCCTGTCTTCAAAGAAGTTATTTTTCAAACACCCCCAATTTTTCTTACAGGCATTTCACTGACTTGTTGGTTTTAGTTTTTACCTTACACTGTATACCTGATTCTATTAACTTGACTATGGTAAACAAATTGTGGTCATTTTCTTACTTAACTTAGGAGTTCTTTACACGTTGTAACAAAGTTTAAGACAAGATGAACTTCCTTGTGACAACTAGTAAAACATTTCCCAGATTTTGGTGTATGTAGGATTAAGACATATATTAAGTCTATTCAAAGTGATGTACATAATTTAGGAGGACATGTTTCTGCTGGCAAGTAGTCTAGAAAGTTTAGATTTTCTGTGATGGAGTGAGAAGTTCTGGGGGCCAGTCAGTATCTCTATGGGCACTGATGACAAGCAGTGACATTAATCTGATGATGTGGAATATACTAGGTGCAGTATGCTTCTGCTATAGGTTAGATATATAGTGGCATATTCCCAATTTGAAATTACTTTCTAAATGCAGAAGAAGCAACACCTCTTTTGATTTTTCTACAAAGGTGCTCTGGAGATTATTCCTCAATGTTTAACCTAGGAACTCTTGTGTAAACAATCCAATAACTTGTTATACCCTTACCATACAAATCCTACATCAACATTAGAGTCTGGATTGTACTCTATACTTGAATTCTAATCACCCTTCAGGAATGATGGTGAGATGGTAGAAAGGCAAAATATTCCAGCTATCAAGAATATCTGTATTTAGAAAGGCAAGCAGAATGCTAACTGGTACAGAGTATTACAAAGCTCTGCTGACTAAATAGACATCTGGTACAGGCAGAGGTGGGCACGTTTGGCAAGGTGAAAGGATTGGATAGAGTTAAAACTATTGTTGCCTTTCTTTTATCATTCAAACTAAAAATCTACCAATATCTTATTTTTAAAATCTTTTTGTGCTTTATCAGAAAGTGGCCTGATCTTTTAGCCCATCTATCATGTTTAATTCCAATGTCTTTATTTATTTTTCTGACACCATTTGGCTCTTTAAAAAAAACACACCAGAACAAAAGAAAAATTTTGTTTCCTGGAGGATTAATCTTCCTAAGAATCTTACATAGACATACTTTATAGTCCCATACATTGCTAACATTGTAATTGTTTTTTTTTAGGTCAAAGTTACAGCATTTGTTAAGGAAAGTATCTTGTTCACAGGGATGATGATCTTTGTGGTTAAAATTTCATTAGGCTGCCCAAGTGCTTGGCTTACTTTATGGAATACAGCACCAGCTGCTGTGGGGCCAACAGAAACATTGTAACAACTAGGGATTGAGTGAGGTGTGCAATTAGGATGGCTCCTATTCTTGAGCACCTCCCAATCACCACGTGTTTTTTATTTTTGGAGTGGGGATAGTACCCAGGGCCTTGCACATACCTGGCAAACAATGTACGATTGAAAAAGACACCGAGCTCCGTATCAAAAAGTTCTATAAAGCTTGTCCCCTTTTGTTTCAAAGTATCCAACAAGCATTCTTTTTTAAGTATTTGAAGTATGTTACAAGCAGACACTGTTCAGTATTTAATTATTTGTTAAGAACGTACATATAGATATGGCTTATTGAAGTCGTATTTCTATGTTCAAGACTTAAAAACTATAATTATCCATCATCTTTTGCCTATTTCTCTGTGGGAGTCAGGTCCTGTGTATGTCCTCTATATTAGACCTTAATGGAGTCTACTCCATAAGTTATACAGAGCTACTAATAAAGTTAAGGATTATTTTTCATGTAACAAAACATTCCTGTAGTCTCTGTAAAATGGCTATTAATACTGGCACAGATAAAAAAGTTTTGGTCTTTCAAATGACACTAGATACCATCAAAGCAGTCACAACAAATATTGTACTGCTATGCACTATGGGAGGAGTGAGAAGTTAGTTTATAAGGTTGAAACCAACATTGAAAATAAATGCAAAAAAAAGGGAAGTAAGCTACTTGTCTGTAGGTTTCCAATAGCATCTTATTTCACTAAGAATCATTATCATGGTCGGTAAGACCCCAGGGGGCCTGGATTCCTCCATTCTTTAAAATACCCCAATACATCTGAACTCATGAGATCCTTCCATATGCTGATACTATGGGGTGTATTCTACTCTGGCTCCTTCATTAGTTGTTTGAGGCAGTCTGTATGTCTCCTTCAGCTACTGTACTAACCTATAGAGTGGTCTCTTTAAAGATAAAAGGAAGGCTCACTGTGACTGCTAGGTTTACTAAGATGTTGCAAACCCAGAAGGGGTCTATGTATAGCACAACATTTCTTACTCTGTAGTATAACATACATAATCAGGGGAGGTCAGTAAGGTTACAATCTCAAAAAGTCTGCGTAAACATACCTGTTTTGAAAGCAATGACATTTTCTTCTAGCAGTTTCTGTTTTTTTTTGTCAGGGGCTGTAGCAAGTACATTGGCTTCAAGTTCTTTAACTTGTACACTCAGATATTCTTCTTGCTCTGATAGACGCTACGAGAATGTTTTAACATTTAAGGCCAATGTATTAATGTAGTATCTATAACATTTCGAATTTTTAAAAGGCATTTAAAATCTTTAAGAAAACATTTATATTGAAAATGACCAAAAACACAGATATATGTTCATGATAAAGACACATTAAATGTCACTTTTTAGTTCAGAAAGAGGCAAATGGTCTATACTTAAAACTACGCAGTATTCAAAGACCTAGAAAAATAATATGCTGTTCTATGAATTAGAACCCACCCTGGACAATTTATTATTATGCAACAAATGCCTTAAATCTTGCACCACACACTCACTGTATAGTGCTTGTAACTCACCATATAAATGACTTGATGGGTATGTAAGGCATACAGCACAGAACTACCAGGCTACTTTAAACACGGCATGTACACAGTAGTACAGAAAAACATTTACCAAAATAAGACACAAATGAATTCTCTAAAACAACTAAAAAACAAAGGTAATTTACACTGCCTTGGAAAGAAAGGCATAATTTACTAAGTGAAGAAAAGTTAGTATGTTATTAAAAAGTAATCACGCTAAATAAACATATCTACCTTCTATGTAAATATACAAATTGTGTATTTTAAAAGCTGAGGAATATACATCAACACTGGAAGTAATCATCTGGTATTTAGAAAAACCCATGACCATGTAGTGCTTTTCCAAGAAAACATTCTACACCTTACAAATAGATGGTAACACACCCACACACACGGTACCTGGATGCTTGCAGTAAACTTTTCTAGTGTATTTCTCATTTCTCGCTCATCGTGTCGTAACTTAACTACTGCTTCTTCAAGTTGTACCTTCTGTTCTTGGATTTGCATTGCTTCCCTAGAATCTCTTTGCAACTGTGATTCCATTTTATTTACCTACAAAGAAATACGAGTTAAGTATCACTTCAGACTGACAGCAAAATCAATTTAAGAATTAAGAAAATCAAGCTTCTGATCTTTTGAGACAAAAATAAAACTTGTGATTTTTTTTTAATCCTTCCTGTTAAAGCTTAGGAGATGTTCAACAGATTTCTGAGTCATATAAGATGGAAAGATGACAACTTTAAATGTTGTGAAGTAACCAATTATTTCATTAAAGATATGTATATACATATAGCATTAAAACAGTTGAGCAAAAAGAAGTGCACTATTTTAAAAAATGGAGGAGATGAGGAATCAAGACATAGAATTCTGGGAAAAGTTTGATAGCCTAGGTATCTAAGAACACTTTTTAAAAGGCTCTGTGCTACAGATCAAACCAAGGGTCTCACATGCTATGCACGCCATTTACCACTTATTATATTCCCAGCCTACCTAAGAGTGTTTTTAAGGAAGAAAAAGTTCACACAATACTCTGACCACAATAATGGAAAACAGTAGTTTTTCCTAGATATTGTTAGAAAAATTTTATATAAGTGCAGGAAAAACAAAACAGAAACAAAAACCAGGAGTTTTTATTATACCTTAAAGAATTATTCTGAAACAGAATAAACCAATTATGCAATGTAGCAGTAGTTCTCTGAATAAGGGATTTAATATAAACATTCTCAATCATTTATATAATCATTACTAAAAAATACAATGTTAATTTAAAAACTATGCACAGTATACTTAAAATGGGTGAATTCTATAGTATGTTTTACTTTAGCAAAGTTCAAAAAAAGTTTGACTACAATTTTACATATGCTGACCTCTTCTTCAGAGATTTCAACAACTGAAGAACCCATTCTTCCTTTCATTACTTTGCTTCCACCACCAGTCATTGTACCTGAAGGACATGGGCAAAGTCAGTACAGTGTTTTGCCCAAAGATTAAATAAATTTAGCAGGAAGAGAAACATTACCCTTACCTGACTGTTCTATGATCTGCCCCTGTAAAGTTACCACCCTCCATCTTTTATCTTTTTGATATGCTACTCTTGTGGCTTGATCCAAGTTGTCAGCTACCAAGGTATCTCGTAAAGCAAAGTAAAAAGCTTGGCGAATTTCCTCATCTTTTACTTTAACTAAATCAAATAACCGAGGAGTATTTTCAGGAGTTTGAATTTTGGTCATTTTTTTGGCCCAGACTGCCATCTAAAAATTAAAAGATTAAAATAAAATGATTATTAATAACATTTCCTTTTATCATGATCTTATTCTGTATAACAAAGAAATTTACATAAAAACTATTAACTGCCAGCTCCATTAAGTAGCAAAGAGCAAAACTTACTATAAAGGTAAAGTGATCAAGACCATATATTTACATTAACACAAGGAATAAAACTCAAAGAGTATAGAAATAAAACCCTGATATTTATATTTTTAATGAGGTGCTCAGAAAAACATATGGGGGAAAAATATAATCTTTGTAATAAATGATGCTAGAAGAACTAGATATTCACTTGCAAAAAAAGTAAGCCAGATCTGTATGTACTATAAAAAAATCTAATTCAGTGGGGCAAGTGGTGCATGCATATAATCCTGGTACCTTGGGAAGCTGGAGTAGAAGGATCACAAGTCTGAACCCATGCTGAGCAACTGAGATCTCATCTTAAAAAACAAAAAGGGCTGGGGATATAGCATAGTGTGAAGGTTCAATCCCTGTATAGCAAAATAATCAACCAACCAACCAAACAAGAAATTCATAGTGAATAGGAAACCTAAGAAGTACCAAAATACTAGCAAATAAAGAAATAAACAGATCTCAGTTTTGTAAAAATTAAAAAACTCTGTGCTTAAAAAGACAATGTCAAAAAAATCTAAATACAATGTATAGAAATAGTAGGATTTTTTACAGCCTGTATCCGACAAAAGACTTGTACAGAGTAAAGAACTCTTATAACTCCACGATAACAAGAAAAATAAATCTATGAAAACACATGTAAAGGATTCAAAAAGATATTTCTCCAAGGAAACAAAAGGCCATGAAGCACATAAAAAGTTAGTTCAACATCCTAAGTCATCAGGAAAACAGAAAATAAAAAGCACAATGTGATACCATTTCAGATCCCAGAAATAAGGTAAAAAGGAGTTACAGTAACTATTTATAAAAGATGTGAAGAAAATGGAGTGTGTACTGGTAGGAAAAAGTAGAGTCATTGTGAAAAACAGCTGGGCAATTTCTCAAAAAGTTGAACAATTACTATAGTACCCAATAATTCCACTCCTAAGTAGGTATCCAAGAAAACGAGAAATTCATGTTTACAAAAAAATCTTGTCATAGTTGCTAAAGCAATAAAAAAAAAATAGAAATAATCCAAATGTTCAACAACAGATGAACAGATAAATAAAATGTGGCGCATCGAAGCAATAAAGAAATGAATGAGCCTGAAAACCTGGCATGTAATGTAGCAAAAAGCCACAAATTGTATGCCATGTCCATGACAGATAAATTTACAGAGACAAAGTGATAGGTTGGGAGCAGGAATGAGGGAGTAGGGATTAACTAGTAAGGCTTATGGGGAGATAAAAATAACCTGGGTTTAGACAACAGTCACAGCTGGAAAACCTTGTGAACACCGTAAGACTCAATTATATGCTTTAACCACGTGAACTTAGACAGCACATTTAAGATTTCTGTAATATTCCAAGTGTTGTATTGAATGAATTTGATAAAATCATCCTTATATTTCCTGTTATATTTTATAAAAGTTAATGAAAACATATGCAATCTTGGGTTACCATATATGAATAATTAGACTGGTATTAAAGTATACTTTTACTGTATAAACTATTACACAGCAATTGTTTTTTGTTTTATAAAAAGTTTTATTATATAGATGATGAAATCATAAATTATTAGTTCCTCAAACAGTGCAAGTCATTCTAACACTGGAAATATGTTTCTCTGTTTAGGGAAGCACTGCAAGACCACCCACCCCCATAATGAGGATTTTTATATTTATATAGCAGATTTTCAGCTGTGTTTTGCCCTTTATTTTTTTCTGTTACTGAGTATCTCACTGCCTGGATAAATGTACCACATTTTATTTATCTATTCTTCTGCTAATAGCATTTGAGTTGTTTCTACTTTTGGGGGGGGGGAAATGGGTTTTTTTGAGACAGGGTATCATTACATAGTTCGGACTGGCCTTGAACCCACAGGGATCCTCCTGCCTCAATCTCCCAAGTGCAAGGATTACAAACATGCTGGGAAAAGAGAAGTCTTGCAGATAGAGAAGCTAAAATAATTTTCCAAAGTTAGTGGGTTCACTAATAAAGGTAAAGAGCTAGATTTCAAACAGAAAACACACTTGGTACTAGCTTACTATGAATACTCACCTTATCTAAACCTATAAAGGTTGCAACTCCAATATTCTGTCTTTTAAGGAAATTTACACATTCTTGGGCTGTATCAATAGAATCAACAACAATGTAGTCTAAGGCATGGCAACAAGATGAAATAGCCACATCATATTTTTCATCAATGGCTCCCAGGTCCCCCTAATTAAAGAGGAAAGGTTAAAAATATATAGTTATAAAGAAATTAGGTTAAGAAGTACAAGGTAATTTCATTAGTATTCACACAAATTTTTTTTTTTTTTTGGTACTGAGGAGCAAACTCAGGACCTTGTGTTTGCCAGGAAGGTGCAGTGCCACGGAACTAAGTCCCAAGCCCTATACACAGAGATTTTTACAGTTACTTTTACCTGAAAAAATTGTATGAATATGCAATTACTAGGAATATCATTCCAATCTTCCCTTACTACAGAAATAAACATTATACTTAATTTTTGATGTAACTAAATTACTAAAAAGATTATCTAAGATGAATGCGTACTCATGATAAACATTCGTCTTCTTATTAATCTATTATTTAGCTACCTAGCAGTATTACTGACTAGCTTTGGTTTTCTTTGGAAGCAAATAAGCAGAATCAAACTATCTCCAACAAAATATGGTGTACGTCACTTAAGACTAGATATAGAATCAACTGGGATGGCTGATTTTTATTTGTCCTTCATTAGCATTAAAGATGTTTTCTTCTGTGGGAGGCTTTCTTGGGAACTGCCTCACTGAGCTGCTTTGGCTTTCTAGTATTAGCCAATATAAGGTCACCAGCTGAGAATGTAGGGAAGGAGATAAACGGGGTCAAGTTATTTACTTTGTTTCTTCTTCATCATAGTTCCCTTACTTCTAGAGGTGAAAACTTTCTTCATTATCCCTGTTGATTTCCGCGTGGCATAACAAAACCTTAAGTATTATGTGAATTAAACAAAGAATATATCAAAGTCTTATTTTTCCAAAAAAGATAAGTTTTGTCAAGTTTGTGTATCACTAAATTTCTGTAATTATCCAAAACTAAATAAACTAAAAAACCATTAAGAGCAAAATATTTAAAAATAAGAGTCCCTTAAACAAAACTGGAAGTTATCTTATGTAGGGTGACATAAGAATATAACTGACAATGTCTTCCTGAGAAACATATAAAGTCATCCCCAAATTTATGTTACCAATCTTCCATATATTCCTGGAATCCTTCCAGACTTTTTTTCTTGAATTATTGCATCAAGTACTTTTCCTCTACTTCGATTCATTGCTAAGGAACTCTTTGCTTCTTCAACTTTTTGGAAAAGATCATGAACCACATTTTTGTAGTTCATTTCTTCTTGTGTAAGTTTTTGAAGTTCTTTTTCTTTCTGTAGTAAAAAAAAAAGAAACCTAAGAACATTAGGATCCTCAATATATTTCAGCCACAGAACAGTAATGTTTCAACAATAATCAAGAAGTAAAAGACCCCAAATAAATATGAACCAGAAGTGGACTTCCATTCTGCAACTGCTGGTTTGGCTTTGGAAAATATGTATGGGCCTTCACAAATACATTATGGTTCCAGGTACAGTTCATGCTGAAAGGATGCAGAGATATAGCTAGGGAAATCCTAGCTTGACACTACATAGTTTTAACTAAATATGTCCTAATTCTTAAGTTCTACACTAACTAACAGTAGATCTAGAAGAGGATACAAGATATGAGTGAGTGGGAAGGGTTATAGTTATGCTGTACTTTGCTTTTTGACTAAATAAAAATGAAAAAGAAAACAAACAAAAGTGCATTATCTGAGTAAGAGGAGAGAGATGACTGAACAGTCTTACTGCTATACAAAAATGTCAAGGCTGCTAACCAAAGAATGAAATCCAAATTCAATTTTTCAATCTCCAATTTAGCAGCAGCCATCTTTTCTAACTGGTATGCTCCTCCATTTTCTGGCTTTAAATTATCTCTATTATTTCTTACATAGGCATAAATTAAAAACTCAAGTTATGGATATAACTTATTAAAAAATAAACCCAATCAACAGGAAGATGGAAGTAGTAAACAAATGTAATATACATTTAAATTTTACATGGACATGAAATCCCGGTAAGAAAATAGTATACATTTATTACAATGAAAAAAATTTAATTTGTTTTCAATACTGTGTCCATGCAAACAGCACTTTCTGCTTCTTTTTAAGACAAAGTCTTGCCCTGTTGCCAAGGCTGGCCTCAACCTGGGATCAAACAATCTTCCTAACTCAGCTTCTTAAGAAGTTGAGACTACAGGTAGGTAGGTATTACTATGACCAGCTAAAACAAAACCATATTTTCTATTACATCTTGCTCACAGAAGCTTTGGAGATTAAAGTTTATGAAATTCTTTAAGACATCAACTCAAAATGGTGAGAGGGACACTGATGAGCTGATAACCCAGGTTATCTTCTTTATTCACAACATTCTGGAGTCCCAAATGAAAAGAAACTACATCTATAAATTAAAAAACAAGGGCTTACATATTCATCTTATTTTTTACCCTTATGCATGTTGCCTGTACTAACAGGTAAAATTCCTTTTGCTTAAATTATTTTCATTAAAAATGCAGTAGTGGCTGATTTGTTTGAGGTGCTTGAGGATAAAATAGTTTTTTTCTGTAGTAATAGGGACAAATGGAGGACCTTGATACGCTAGGTAAGATCTGTGTTACTGAGATAAACTCCAACTCTAGTTAGTAATTTCTTTCAAGTTTCAATTCATACCATACCCCGAAAGGTTGACTATATCCTGAGCTTGTATTAAGTGAGAAAAAAATAACTATACAACAATCACTTTATATTTTATTTTTTACTTTTTGTTTTTGAGACAGAGACTCACTGTGTAGTCCAGGCTCACCTTGAACTCATAGCAATCCTCCTGGCTTAGCCTCCCAAGTGCTGGGATTATAAGCATACACCACTATGCCTGGCCACCAGTCACTTAACAAAATAAAACTAGGGTTGAAAGCTGTGTTTGGTGGTATGTTTCTGCAAATCCAGGACTTGGGAGACTAAGGCAGGAGGACTGCTGGGTTTTCAGAATAGCACTGACTACATAGTGAATTCAGTATGAACCTACATTACATAGTGAGACCTTTATCTGAACAACACAACATAAAACACAGCAGAACACACTAGGGTTCATAAACAAATGTTTAGAGGCAATACACAAACTGACTTACCTCCTTTAATTCTTGTTTGGTTTTAGGGAGCTTTCCCTCTATATCTTGGATTGCAGCTTTTCTTTCTATGAGAGTCTCAGAAGCTGCAATTAGAGCTTCTTTTGCCTCACTTAACCGAGAAACTGCAGTATTATATCGACTGAGGTAGATATCAAGTTCTGACTGGGCTACCTCCATCTTTGAACGTGCTTCATTTACAGATTTGTTGAAACTCATAAGTTCTTTCTCTCGACTCTGTTAAAATATGAGTCCATTAAATTTGAAATACATTTCTAATCCTAAATTGAAATAGGAACATTTCAAAGTCAAATTAGTTTACATACATAGTATAAAAAGTTTTCATAAGTGAGACAGCTAATAGCTTGTGCATCATTATCACTGCTTGATATCCTAAAACAGAGCTTTGTGAGGTGCAGCTCAGCATCCCCATTTTAAAGATTCAAACAAAAAGAGTAAATTCATCTCATGTCTTTCCCTTATTAGCAAGGATTATCCAGGAGGGGCCAGGGATTTAGCTCAGTGGTTCTTCTGATGTCTGCCTAGCAAGTGCAAGTTTCTGAGTTTGATCCTTGGTATAACATACCACAATGTCAGGTGTAGTGGTCCACGCCTGTAATCCAGGGACTCGGGAGGCAGAGGCAGGAGGATTGGTCTGAGCTCAAGGCTACCCTGGGCTACTTAGTAAGGGCCAGCTTGAACTACAAAGCAACATTCCGTCTCAAACAACCCAAAAAGGGCTGGCTGAGGATTTAGCTCAGTGGTTCTGGCACCTGCCTTGCACGTGCAAGGTCCCAGATTCAATCCCCGGTAAGACATACAACAATGCTGGGTGTGGTGACTCACACCTGTAATCCCAGCACTCAGAGGCAGAGACAGAAGGATTGCTGAGTTCAAGAGCAGCCTGAACTACAAAGTGAGACCCTGTTTCAAAAAAAAAAAAAACAACCCATAAGTTTCTTCAAATGTATTTAGAATGAAAATCTTTATGTTATACAAAAGAATAAAAAATGAAGTCAGATGAGACCCAGGTTTGTATTTAACAAAGTGCATAGAGAAACTTAGTATACATTAAATGTGTAAATCCACTCTTTTAAGTATCCTATCATGAAAGTGACTGCATTACCTATCGCCCCATCACCTGATAGTTCTGTAGCAACATTAGAAATGTCTGTATTTCAAAATACATTAGTACAGGTTTATATTTCAAAGTACAATGTATTAAATTTATAACATTCTATGCAGTCAATTTCCATTATCTATTAAGGTACATATTTAATATACTCAACATTGTCAAAAATCTATGTTGAATATAAATCAAGAGGGGTAATGTTATGCTTATACTTTTGTTGAGTGGATTGTATAACACCAATGTTACAACCAACTTTGTGCTTATTTTACTAATGAACTGGTAAAATAATAGCTGACATTGACAAATTTCTTATTTTCTAGCAACTTTATATAAGCATACTTTTCATTTTCTCAAAGGATGTAAGAGGATAAATTGGGGATCTAAAAACTTGTACGAAGGCCAGAGATTTAGGTCAGTGACACTACAAACACCTTGCAAAAGCAAGGTCTTGAGTTTGATCTCTGGTAGGGGTAGAGTGGGGGATAAATACATGAATAAAAATTTGTACAATATCACAAAATGACTTATCTAAGATCTGAACACAAGAATCACACTTTTAACTGTTTCACATTAAAGAAAAAAAGGCAAATGTTGATAGCCTATGCTTAGCGTGCCACAAAATTTTTAAGTGGCCAACACATTAAATACCAAGAAAACAGCTTAGGGGATCAAAAAGAAAATATGAAGATTTTACAGGTTAAAGAGTAACTGAAGCACTTAACATTACATTTTCCACTGAGATTTTTTAAGTGGAAAAACAGAAAATAGATGGAGCATCTATGCTGAATAGTTTTATTAGAGATGTTCAATTATTCAAACTTAATCTTACTTCTTTTTCCTTCTGAAGCCCTTGAGTTTCTTGTTTAAGACTATCCATAACTTCCTTTAATTTTTTCTCTTCTCTCTCTCTTTCCTTTTCAAGGGAACTGCTTCTAGCTGTTGTTTCAGTAATGATGCTCTCACTCTTGGCAGGTATACTTTTAAATTCTTCAACCTGAAATTATAAAACAAAGTTACAGAAGCATGTATTTTTAGGCTACCCAATAATAGCAGTACCTAATTAAAAAATTGCTTCTCAGGATAGGGATATGGCTCAGTGGCAAAAATCCCCAGTTCTGAAAGAAAAAAAGTAAAAGAAATTCTTACGATCAGTAGGTCTTTGCAATTAGATGTGAACTGGTTATCTTTAACAGTACTTTTTCAATCATTCACTTTAATTTCTCTCAGTCTTTAATTTATGAATGGATTCACTTATAAAAAGGACTCTTCCCAGAAGAGCTCTAAGTCTGCCTTCCATATCTTTTGTTTTCAGGCTTTAATTACCCTTTTTTGCTAAAATCGGCTCTGATCACATGGAATTTTAAAAACGCTTCTTCATGGATTATAACATACTGCAAATTACCTTTACTCCCCTTATCCTACAATCTTTTAACAGCTTTACCCTTGCAGAGTCACTATACTGGAACTCAAAATCACTTGGCCACATTTTGTCTAGAAGCTAATGCTGCTGTAACATTTTCCACTTTATCTGTAGTTTGAAGTTACATCTGAACTTATTATTTCTCTTTACTGACAGCCTATTAACAGCAAAGTTCCTAATTTTCCAAACTGATGCTGAGCAAACACTGATTCATATAACCACTGTTGGCTATAATGAACACAAAATACCTTAAATACATTTGGAGAATGCTTATAATGTAAAGAAATACCTAAAAGGTAGTTTACTGTCATCATATGAAACAAAGCTTTTTCAAGTTGGGATTTAGTTGTATTTATTACCAGATCTATAATTATTTGAAGAAACCTCAAATTACTTGATCATTAGAATCATTTTTTTTTTTTTTTTTTTGAGACAAGGTTTCCCTTTGTAGCCCCGGCTGGTCTTGAACTCAAGATAATCCTCCTGCCTCAGCCTCCTAAATGCTGGGATTATAGGTGTGTGCCACCATTCCCTGCTAATTATTAGAATCTTATTCTAGATAGGGTAGGTTTTTTCACATTCTGGTTCAAAGTTCACTTTTAAAAAACTTAAGACTAGCTAATTAATACTCTGTAAATTCTGAGCTTTCCCATTTTTCCTTGGGTGAAAGGTTAGGGCCTATCAACCTATTTGCTTGATTTTTATATGAGGTAGGTAGTATTTTTAAAAGTCTATAATATCTGTTTAAAAATCTTTTTAAACCCCTACTTTGGGGAAAAATAATTATCATTATTATCAAAATAGGAACTGCTGATTTGACAAATGTTTTCCCAACAACATAGTGTCACATATACTCTACAACTCAATATATGCAAGGTTTCTTTCCCCTCAGGGGACAAAACCATATTCTGATAAAACACTGAACATCTGGAACTCTAATTTATACTCTTAAGGCAACAAGGTCAGGCAAATTTGTAAAAAATAATAATTAGATCTGATATTCAGACATGGAAATTTCAGTACTTTTAAATAACACATACCTTTTCCTTTTCTTTTGGAAGTTGTTTCTCTAGCTTTCTGCTTTTACTAGTAGCATGTTTTAACTTTTCCCTAACTTGAACATCTTCCAAATCCAGTTGTGTAAATTTTTCCTTATTCTCCTCAATAAATTTTGTGATTTTATTGAGTTTCCTAGCAAAGCAAACAGATTGCTAATTATTATTTTAGATAGTAATTTATTTTAAAACCATTTCCTATGCTCTTTATGGGACATTTCCTCTATAAATATGTTCAAAATCCGAACTAGATAGGATGTTAAAATAATCTCTTCCAATCTGATTTACCCTGATAGTTGAAGTTGTTTAAATCTCTCATTATGAAGATTTTTTTTTACTTTTCTAAGCTGGAAGGCAAATATATTTTTCAGTGATTATGACATCTAGATATATAAAATGTTATCATAAAAATTAAAGATTGATCTATTTGATTAAATGATTTGGTTTTGTAACTGCATTCTGTCAGTAGAGGGCAGCATCACTCACTATTTTAACAGCAGCGCTAGGTACTCATTCTGAAACAATGAGTTGGATGCAGGGCAGTATTTTTTAAAACACCAAATACAAGACCATCTTACATATAGGCAAATGTATTACACTCATAAGAGTTACATATAGATACATATATAATAAAAATGAAGTCTAAATATATTTAGTACTTCCCCCTAAATTATTACTTCTCTATGTCTTGTACAGCTTTATTCTTAGCCTTCATTTCATTTGACAGTATTTTGCTTCTCTCATTAATTTCTTTGGTATCTTCATGAATCTTTTCCTTTTGTACCTCCATTTCAGCAATTCGTTTCTGCAGATCGTAACTAGAGAGAGAGAGAGAGAGAGATTTTAAAATGAATTTCTAAAACTATGTAACTATTTCAGTAAAACTAGCTGTTTCTTAAATATTTAACTGTGGTCAAGCTAAAATCACCTAGGTCTGTGGCAGGACCACACCCACTCTTTAAAGCTATAATTTAGGCATAAAATAGATTCTACGTAAGTGAAATTAGATCTGCTATGCAAGAACCGCATAATCCTTTATCTGTATACATAAAGGTTTTATGAATGATAAAAACTTGTGAAATCTCCCAATTTAAGGCATGATAGTAAAGTCAGTATTTTTAACTTCCAAATAACCCTCCATTAATGAATGTATCACTTAAAACAAGCTTTAGATATTTTCTCACATCAATCTTCATATTACCATAAAAAGTACACAATGGAAATATACAAAAACTAACAAATTATGTACTTACATGTAATATTGACAAACATAATTCTTTTTTCTAAATATTTCATTCTCCAAAGTAAGAAATTCAATGGCTATGTTTTTCTCTCCCTCTAATGCATCCTTTTCCTTTTCCACCATTTTAACTCTGTTTAACTAAAAAATTAAAGAATTAAAAAGATCAAATATATTCTTAATTTATTCATATAAACTAAACCTAAATATGACATTAAAAACTAATAAGGAATGTGTTCATCTTAAATGCTGACAATATGAAGATTTTAATTAAAAACTTTTATACATTGACTATTTGATTCAATAAAAATTTTAAATCCATACATGAAACATTCTGATTTACAGTAACATTATAATACAGATTCACCTTCTCTCCTCTGTGTTCATTTAGTATTTCAACTCTTCGACACAGGTCTTTAATAGGCTCATTTAGTCGTCCACAACCAATTATATCTTCTAAATATTCAAGCATACCCTCATCATGTTCAGTCTGGCCTTTTGGCTTCATCATAGCTATTTGTTCAACTTCACCCTTGAAAAAAGTCATATTTCATACTCATTGTACATGTTTAAATCAATTTTTAAGTGAGACTTGGAGGAAAACTCAAAATGTAATAAACTAAAAAATGTTCATCAAATAACAAAGATTTTAAATAAGGGGTAAAATGTGTGTACTGTATTTATGTTCCACTGCACAAATTCTTGTAAAATCCCAAGATACCCAAAAGTCAAAAGGAAGTTCCCTATCTAGAATGTTCTCTTAATAAAATTTTTCTAGTATTGATGTAATTAGTAATTTGATCCCTGTAGCAACATTACCAACCATCAACATAATTAGAGCTCTCATTCAAAAGTATTTTAATGGCTAAACTATACAGAGACAAATCTCATGGCAGTTAGTACAGTTTCTTTATGTAGTCACAAATAGTTATGTTAACACCTCAACTGATGGACAGCCACATAAGCATGTTTAAAACTTGATGCTCTAGTTTTCTAGAAGTCTTAAGTGGAAAAAGTCAACTACTTCTCACAGTAATAATAAAAGAAACCCAATCTGAGAATGTTGATGAGAGAAACTGAATGGCCTTAGAACATGACTACAGGAAACTTTTGCTCACAATCACCAATCTAGTAACTTTTAACTCCAATTAAAATCTTTAATTAGTATTTGTATTTATGCAGTTTAACTACAGACATAAATAAAAATCTGTAATCAGTCAAGGTTCACTGCCAGGAAGCCATTTAATTTGACGGTGAAGAAAATTTTGTCTGAGCATGTCCAGACAAAATGCTTTTACTTCACAGAAGTAGCCTTATACCTACGTAAGTATTATAAAAAAAGAAAAGACAAAGGCATGCAAGTGAGGGAAAAAATCCATCTCCCATTTTCAGGAAAATAAGAAAAGCAAGAAAGAAATTACACATTAAAATATCTTAGCAGTCTTCATTTTTAGTGTCTGATTCAACTTTCAAAATTTGAGACAACTTTGTTACCGATAAAAGTTGTAAGAAGCTTCTCAACATGTTTTTTTACTTACATAAAAAAATTAAGGTAACAAAACAGATCATTTTAAAAACTTGCTGACAGGCTAAATAAACTTTATAGGTCATCATTTTTCAGTTTTTAGCATCATATGGAATTGATATCAAAAAAACTATTATTCTCCATAAGATTTAGTATCTTATGTATGAATCAGTACATTAAATGGTGATATTTCTGCACAATATTTTATTTTGCTTGGTCAGGTCTTCCTAAACAATTGCAGAAATAGTTTAAGTTTTAGACAGAATTTAAGTCTAGAAGAATGCTTAAAACTTTGGATTTCAGCAGGATGAATATAACTGTTGAAGAAACCAAGTCCTTTTGAAGTTTTTAGTTGGGTAAGGTGTATCAATAATGGTACTGCTGTTATTTGGGCTGGCTATTCTTTGTTGTGGTTGTTGTACTAGGCAATGTAAATATGCTTAACAGCATTTCTAACCTATATTTACTACATGCCAATAGCATGCCCCCTTCTATCAATTTCAACAACCCAAAATGTCTCCAGTTGGTCTAGAGAGGGTTATAGTACCTTTCTTAATTGAGAACTATGCATCCAGAGGCTGTAGTTTAAATCTTTTCATATATTCAAATGATAGTATCTGACATTATAGCGTATACTCATCAAGTTGAATATACCTAGTAGGTATCCTAAATACCTATTTTAGGATAAGTGAAAAATCATGCCAAAAGGACTTACAGCAAATGGCCACAAAGTATTAACATTTTTCAGATAACCAAAAGTTTGGATACAGGTATATAGGATACACAGATTAATAGCATCACATTTCCTGGCCAAAGTATTTCTTGAAAACACGGTGTACAACTACTAGGAAACAGCTTAGCTTTGGCTAAGCAGGGTAATTGCTTGTTTTATTTATTCGTTTCTTTGTTCAGAAGTAAGATGAAGGATATACAGCTCATTTCTTCTCACTCTAAGAAGGCTGTCCAGTTTAAAAAATGTTAAAAAGGCAAACTCATCTAAGAGTCAAAATAGTTCCACTTCTAGTCCTACAACATCTAGTTTTGGATGTTTTACTGTACTATATTCTTTTTTCAAAACCAGTTACTATATTCAGCTCAGTATAGTAAAGTGAGTGAACATTTATGCCTCACTTGACTTTGAACTATTTGGACTGCTATGATTTTCCAATGAAAAAGAAGAATTTTTCTCATGGTTCTACTCCTCCATGTCTTCTACGCACACTTGCTATCTTTTGCATCCTAACACTGTCCACAGCCCCATTCTGTGCTATTTACTATGTAATCTGTAGATTGAATAGCCTGGGCTTAGAAGACAACTTATTTTTTAGAAAATTTACTAATCCCACATGAGTTTTTAAGAGCTTTCAATTAGGCAATAAATCTCAGAAATAATTTAAAAGTAACAATCTGAATTTATCAGTTACCCTTCCATGTCAAGGCTGCCAATCATAAACAGTGGCACAAAAACACACTGAAGTGTTTTAATTTGTTATAATGCTAATATTTGAAGCTGGAAAAATTTTATAATCCCTCAGTTATTTTTACTTTCTAAAACTTGAAACATAGTAAGCAAGGTTTTAAACACTTATTTACACCATAGGCTTGATTATGGATAAAACTCAATGGCAAAGTGGCTGGCAACACACACACACAATTTAATTATGCTTTAATTTTTAATTTATTGAAAGCATTTTGGGCGGCAAATAAGGATATTGGCATTTAGTTATACCAGTGATGGTAAACTTTTAGAGCTTTTAGTCAAATGGCCTGCTGTGGTACAAGTGTTATAGGTTGGCCACTACTGAATTATATCATTCACTGACAATAAAACTTAAGAAAAATGAAGAGGTAATATCTTAATTCTAATTGGTATATGATTGCTACCACAGGCCAAGAAAGAAAAGACTAAAGGTTAATATCTACCTATGTTTAAAAAGTGTACAAAGGATGATGCTTTTGTGTTTGAACTTCATATATTCTTCATTTTCATGAGTTGCTCGATTAGACACTTCTGGAAAACTGAGGTACATACTACTATTAAGACTGAAACATTTCTGCTGGTATTATAGCCTAGACTTCTTTCTATAGTCTAAAAAAACTAGAACCTGAAGAATTTATATGCTATGTCAACTCCAGGAGTAGTACACTAAAAAAAAGGTGATAGGTAACTCAGATCTAGTCTCCAAAGTAGAAAATGATAAACTTAGATCTTGTAATATGAATAAAAAAGTTGAAAATTTTGACAAAATTAAAGTTGTGCTAATAATTAAAGGTTTTTTGGAGAAGGAAGGTAATGGGGACTGAACACAAGAAGTGCTGAGCCATATTCTGAGCCTTTTTTGAGGTTGACAAGGTTTCAACCAAACTGCCCAGGCTGACCTCAAACTTTTGATATTCTTGTCTCAGCTTCCTGAGTAAAGTCTGGAATTACGGTCATATGCAACATACCAAATCATAATCTAATATTTTTGTTTGAGGGAATACATGTGTCTGTAAGGGTAAAAAACAAGTTTAAAGCACCTTTGTATTATTTATAGAATCTCTGTACAGTGCCTCACTGCAACCTTAAATGAATGGTTAACTAATGAAATTTTAAACAAATTCAAGTATTAGAAGTGCTTATTTTAAAAACCTACTAAGCTATTACATGAACACTATAAAATTCTTTTTATTCTCATGGCCTAGAATATAGTGTTTTTATTCTTTTTTTTTTTTAGGTTTTTGGAGACAGGGTCTCGCTTGTGGTTCAGGCTGGCCCTGAGCTCAGCCTCAAACTCACATCACAATCCTCCTGCCTCTGCCTCCCGAGTGCTGGGATTATAGGCGTGAGCCACCACACCCGGCACTGGGGTATGTGGTACTGGTTGCTGCTGGGTGTGGGTCTCCACGCCCAGTATTGTTATGTGGTTACCGGGGAATCGAACCCAGGTCCTTGCGCTTGCGAGACAGGCGCCGGAACCACTGAGCTAACTCCCCGGCCCCATAGTGTTTTTATTCTTAAAAATATCTTACTTTTACTAAATATCATTACTTGGGATGTGGAAACCACTACCACTGCCCAAAAAGCTTATACATTTTATTTATAGTAATCATTTACACCTTGATTGGTAATACTATTATATTGTCTCCAATTTCATAGCCTCTAAAGTCATGGGTAGTTTTTAAGACAAAATCAGTGAGAGAGAAGATAATAAAAATCACAATCTTACTTACCTTCAAATGCTTTATATTTCTACTGTTAAAACCTAAAATTTTGATAAAAAGCTAGAATTCCATAGAAACCGCTCTCATTCTTCCTCAAACTTAATATCACACCTCTGATTCTACCTAGTTCAATCCCAGTTTCTTCTAACAGTTGAACTCCTATGGTTCTTATCTATAAATTTAATCATGTCAAATTTCAGATTCTGTTAACTTAAAAATTTTAACGGTATTATTTCAAAAACAATTTAATAGGAGCACAGAAAGTCTCATATTTTCATAAGGATGAATGGATTAACAATTTTGAGTTCTTCAGAAGCACATATTTTATAAACTTGACAATTTATAAATTCTTTACTTCATTGGGCAATTATAACTTTACCAGCCTCCTATATAGCTGAATTTTGTGTAAATAAGCTGAATAAAGAAAAAAATGACCTGGGGGCAGGGGACCTAATTTTCCTCTAAGTGAAATTTTAGTTATATTTTGGGCTGCAGATTTAGCTCAGTGGTACCACGCCTGGCTGGCAAGCCCAACATCCTAAGTTAGATCTCTGGTACAAAAAAAAAAAAAAAAAAAAAGCTAAAATAAAATCTCTTTTTCTAAGTCTTTGTTAAACTTTGATTATCACAAGGTATCAGTAAAGACACAGAAAAGAATAAGTGGGAGATTTCCAGATTTCCAGTAAACTAACTAGAAGAGGCTATTTTTACCCATAATAAAATAAAAATTCTAAAATATAATAAACAGTTGAATTTGATTTTAAAGTCAAACCCCACAAAGCTATAATTTCACATCAGAAATATATGTGCAACTGATTTCCTACCATTTATTTTTAAGTAGGTTTGGCTCATAGAAATATAACAAATTCAGAGTGTCTGATAATAAAGGGTAACTAAGTAAATTATTTCTAGAATGCTACTCATTTGCCCTCAACATTACATATTTAGGTCTAAAAGTAATATTTTTTTTAAAAAAAATAGCTGAGGAATATAGACTAAATTGACAATATGGGATAACATTTCATCACTTTCTTAACAGGAAAAGTAGTCAGTTGTCCTAAGAAAACAGTATCAATTCAAAATTCTCAACTGATTTTAAAATCAGTAGTAAAAGATATTAGTAGCAATTTCTATTTAAGGAGATGGTTTCACATTTCTTATTATGCTTTTATGTGACTGAATAGTAGATAGAAATGAGCAGCCCTTAAATTCAAAATAATTTTAAAACATCTGAAAATACCATGGTTTTACAATAAAAAAATTTTTTTTGGAAGATAAAATATAGGGAAGAGGATTTTCCTTAGCAAGAAACGCTGACAGAACATACCTTTACTTAAAAAAAAAATAGTCTCTAATAAAAATCAACTTAACACCACACACTTAATTTTTATATATTTTTTAAAAACTTGCTTTTTAAGAGTTGCGATATGTAAGAATGTAATACTAATTATTTTCCAATCTACCAACAGTAGTAGCTAAAGAAAATAATCATTCTAAACAAAACAAAAACCAATCTGAATAAACTTTTAGTTAACTAAAGGGTTAAAAGATGAAATAAAATTAGGTGTTAAGCAAGTATACATATTTCATTTTTTTGTTATTAGAAGAGATAAAAACAAAAAGGACAAGCTACTGAAAGATAATGATTTAAAAATTTATTTTAAAGGGAAATACAAATGATAAATAGTTGCTATATCCCTGTCACACTAAAGCAGCACAATAATATTGGTGTTTAATATTTATTTCACTACGCCAATATTTACGTGCTGCTAGAGTGGAACAAGAACGTCAGTCCATTCAAATGAACATATAATGATGAAAGTATAGTTTTGAATGAATTTCCTTAAATTTCTAGAGCAGCATATAATGATTCGCATCTTGACTGTGGTATGTAAATCATGATGTGCTGCTAGAGTACTTTAAGGCCATAAAAATACAGGATCCATCCAACAGGAAAACTGATTGAGGAAAATCCTCAATCTTTCATTATTTTGAAAGACAAACATAAAACAAGAACAAGAGTTTGGATTCTACAGTTTTTAATAAATTTACCTGCAATATTAAAAATCTATTATGGTCCAAGTCAATTCCATGGCTTCGAAGAAGGTTCCCAACATCCTTAAATGTCTTTTTCTTCCCACTTATATGATAGACAGAAGTATTATCTTTGTAGGCCGTTCTGGATACATAGAAATTACTGTTAGGAATGACTTCATAATCATCCCCTTCCTGTTTTGAGGAAAAATAAAACAAGAAAACAACTGTTGGCATTAAGTCACTCTTCTACTTGTAATTTCACTTCATACTGAAATTAATTCTATGGATTAAAAACTTAAATTGTGCAAAATGGCAGTAGTTCTAAAAAATAGCTTTGATTTTAGCAGACTAGATACTTTCCAAGTTGCTTCCTTTCTCAAAGATCTGCAAAAAGCCAAACCAAGCAAACAAAAACTGAAGCTCCAAACACAATGGGACTGGGAAGACCAAGGAGTCCCACCTTAAACAAAATAAACTTACTCAAATTAATAACTATGTTAACAGACCAAATTACCAGTCCACCTAAACAGGCTAATGGATGAAATGATAAAAAAAACCAAGGCAGTAATGTTAGGATGACACTTTTGGTGGTGATGGTGAGAACAAGCCATTAACTGAAATAAAAAGAACTTTAAAGAATTCATAACTCCCTTCTCTGATTTTTAAAAGAAATCATATGCAAATCTATTGTAACATTAAAAACTACTTAAAAGCTCTGTGTTTTAATGCTGTGGCTTTTCCACGGTAGATGAACCTAATATAAACAAGCAATGGAACAAAATCTCATTTATGGGTGTCTATTTTTATATTCAAATTGTAGAATAAAATTTACTAACAAGATAAATTAAAATATACACTTAGCTGTACACAGAGCTCTGTATATTAAAAGTGGGGGGAACCTAGAAGCCAGGTCATCTGCAATTAGATTCCCTTTTAAGGCTCTATTCAATAATTTTTGAAGCATTTCCTAAGTTAATCATCAAACCCCATGAGAATTCCCACAAACAATACCAAAAGAACCACAGAACCAAGTAGTTAACAATATAAAGACATTTTATCTATATTTGTCTTTATTTCTAGAAAACACATAGGCTTACACTTCTTACACTTCAAAAGTGCTTATTAATCACAATAGTTCAAATGAAAGAAAAGTTCTTTGGTATACATATAATAATAAATTTAATGTGCACTGAAACAATGGAGATATTAAAATCAATTGAGTACCGAATTTTCAAATTTAGATAATTTACCTAAAGTAATAAAATATAACTTTAAAATGAACTCAAATTTATAGTAAAAGACTGATTAACACTCAGTATTCTCAATCTGCTCAGTTTTATTCCCAAATATAAGGATTAAGCTAATCATAAATTTTCCTCACATGTTTGATGTTTTATGTTTCACACACCACCATGCTCCAAAAGAAAATATGGCCTTAAAAGCAATGAAATCATTGTCTTTTGCTTCAACTATAGACACACTCTTAACAGCTGATTAAAGCCAACAATGATAAAATGTGTGTAATGTATTGAAGTCTTTTGTTTTTACTTTAAACTGTCCTAAGTAAATACAACAAAACCCTTACCTTATCAATTATCTTTTGAAAATGAACTTCTACAGTACAACTCTGAATATCCTTGTGTTCATCAGAATTATGTATTAGTACTGACAATTTTTTAGATCTTATTTTCTGTGCTCGATAGCCAAACACAAAAAGCATAGAATCAATAACATTGGATTTGCCACTTCCATTTGGCCCAATAATACAGGAAAAGCGCTGCATAAAAAAACAGGAAAAAAATTTAAACAGTCATAGAAATACTTTTTATTTTAATTTAAACTGCCTGCCTTTTTACTTGGAGTAATAACTTACAAGCACTTAAAATTTTTCATTAGTAGATACACAACTTAAGTTTTCTTACATGATATTCTTCTGTATTGCAAGTTCCAAAGCCTTAAAATCATGTGCTAGTTCTAATCCAGAATTTACAAAAGTCATTCTAATACAAGGGAAATATTCCTTTTTAAATAAAAACATTCAATGAGGAAAATTTTATAAAAAGGTCCTAAAGGTAACAGGTATTTCAGTTGTTAAATTCATTGTGTGAATGTGTGTGTGTGAATGAGAGACAGAGAGAGAGATACACGCAAGACAGTTATAAAATTGAAATATCCTGGAAAGGTCAATTCACAAATTGTTACAAATAACCTCAAAAAATGGTTATCTGAAATGGGCGAATACCTTATGGAAAGGTCCCAGAATTTTTTCCCCAGCATAGGACTTGAAGTTGTGGTTTACAATATGAGTTATCATAAGCCGAGGAGCTCCAGCTTCATTTGTCATTGCTGGAGGTGGGGGTGGAGGAATACTATTCAAAATCTCTTCTAAACTTCGGTTATCAAGTAGCTCACCTGGAGTCTCTAAGTTAGTCAAAAGAGAGGGAAAAAAGCCTGTATTAGCTTGAAGACTACCACTACTGCCTGATAATATTTTTAAAAAACAGAATGGAAGAATGTTACTTTAGAAACCTAGAAATGTCATTCTTCCATACAATAGAATATTATTCTAAATTCACAGGGATGCTAATCATCAGTTTAGTTTTACTAAAAATAGAAATTCTCAAAAGAAATATCACTATCTACAGAATTACAATATATTTAGGAACCAAAACATTAGATTAAGGAAGAAAACACAACAAACGGATTAGATTCCCTAGTGCCTTTCCTAAACAGGAGATGAAATCCTGAAGTTCTAAGTCAGATCGCAGGCTCCATTCGTATCTTTCAGCACTTGAAAAGCTTATACGGGCGCTTCAAAGATACTGTCACAAGAATTTCATAATACGTATCACTATATTCCTGGAGTCAAAAAGGCACAGCCATCTTCAAATAAATTACCATCTTTTTAAGGGCAACCGCGGAGGTGAGGTTTCGGGTCAAGCAACTTTTAACGTTGTTATACTATGTTTCGTCTGGGGAAGAAAAGCTCACGAGTTCTTGGCTGATAATGCCGATTTCAGCAAAAATTCAGTAAAACCGCCTGTTATTATGTCAACTCTTCCAAAACGCGACATTCACAACTGACGCTTTCTGCACTCCCTCATCCTCTTCAGCACCGTTACACCGAAACTGCACCAGGTCCATCTCTGAAAACCCCCAAATGGCTTTCCACAGCTGCTCTACAGGAGATCCGAGCCTTCAGGTCAACCCTACACCTCTCGCCGAGCCCCACACCCTGCCAGGGTCCGGCAGCTCGCCGTCGCACCCAGTCCCCGCAGCGCGCGCTCCGACCGAATCGCGGCGGGTCACTTACCTGCGGTGGTGGCGGCGGGGCTCTCGGCGCGGCCGGCCAGCGGCTCCGGTTCCGTGTCGCTGCAGGAGGCGTCCGGGGACGGCGGGGTCCCCGGCCCTTTGCGTCGCGCTGTGGAGGGCTGGGTGCCTTTACGGGGCATGGTTGCTGGGCCAGAGGACAGCGGGGAGTAAGTCACCCGCACTTCCCCGCCGGACCCCGCGGCCGCCCGCCCCACTCGGGGAAACCGCGGCGCACCCGTTCCCGAGACCCCCACCCTAAAGCTCCGCTCCGAGGCTGCAAGTCCTCAGCAAAGGGGCCAAAAACACCCAAGAGGCAAGAAAGCGGGACTGGCTTCCTTAGTAAGACCCACTAAGTGGGAAACCTAGACCTGCCGGGAGACTTAGGTCTGACCGAAAGTGCTAAGCCACCGGTCCGCAAGACAGCGCTCAGAACGCCGCCGCCGCCTTCCCCGCCGAGCGCACGGAGGCGGACGTTCGCCGACAGTCCCGCGCCTGCGGCGAGCGGTGAGGCGCACTTCCAGAGCCCCGGGGGCTTTAGCTCCGCTGAGAGGCCGTCTGGGCCACAGCAGAAAGTGTCCGGCGACTCGCCGCCCGCCTTCCTCCCCCGCCATTCGGCTCCTGGCGCCGGGACGGCTCGGGGGACTCGAGGTCCCCTCTCCGGTCCTGGCGGGAAGAGGACAGGAGCTGGGGCTGCCCACCGGCCACTTCCACCTCGGACGCCGGCGGCGTCGGGTCTGGCTCACTCCTCCCGGCGGCAGGGGTTCGTTTCCCAGGAGCCGGGGCGGAGGCCCGTTGGATCGCGCACCCCGCAAAGTTCCCAGTTAAGCCTCAGTCCCGCTGCCCGGCGCCTCGACAGCCGAGAACTCTGCCTCCTTACCCCGTGGGAGACCAGAGGTTTTGAGAAGAACTCCCGAGGGTTGCTGCCTCCCGGAGAAACGCGAAAGCGGCTCGAGTGAGAGGCGCCCGGGAGGCGCGCGGGAGCCCCTGCCGCCGGGGGGAGGGGTGACAGCGAGAGAATCCTGCACAGCCTCCGCCCGCCGGACTTGACTGCTAGCGCAGACAGGCCGTTAGTCAGAGTGTGACAAGCTGATCAGCAAAAGAAGTGTTTTACCTGCGGGACACTCTGCTCAGACCTGGGATGAAGACAGTTGTTACAAGCCCACCCCCCTCTCCGCTCCTACCGGTGTTTCGGCTCCGGGTCCTTCACTCGAAAATGGCGCCTAAAATACAAACTCGAACGGAAATTCGTTACAAATGCGCGCAATGATTTCTGGGACCCACTAATTTAAAATAAAGTGCGGCGACTATCACCGCCATCTTTTGATCGCTCGGGCGCATGCGCGAACTCCTGGCGGGCTAGGGCAGGAGGGGAAGTTTCTATTAAGTAAAAACAAAATGTAAGAGAATGCTTTCTGTGTCGCCCAAGTAGAATCATTGCCACAAGAACTACAGCGTTTGCAAAAACAACCTGGCGAATTTTGAAGAAAGTTAGAAAAACAGAGTAGGGTCTCGCCCACCGCGGGAGGCAGGGCTCAGTTGTCCAATGAAGACTCTTCAGGAGGGGGCGGACGCGATTAGAGGCGGGGCCTCGGCCCTCCGGGTGACGTGATCTGGGAAATATCGCGGGAACAGGGAAGCTAGAACGTAACGCTTAGAAATCACTATGGTGACGGGAAGGTCTGGGAGTTTCTGGAAAACTGGTTCCAGATCTATGAGCAGTAGGTGCCTGCTTTCCCACCCCACCCCCGAATTTGAGGTAAGTCTCTTCACTTCCTAGAGTTTGAGGAAAGAGTTTCGAAGTTGTAGCCATCCCAAGATTCAACTGTCGCTCGCTTGGAGTATGTGCCTCTTGGAGCATCAGTTAATTTCCTTTTCTTTGGAGGCATTGGGGTTCTAGAGGTAGCTTTTGGGATGAAAAGGAGGAAGCCCGGAGTTTGAAGGGAGTAGAGAGAAAACTAGCAGGCCAGGTCTAGTGAATGACAGTGTAGTTCACACGTCAATAGCAAAATTTTGATTTTGATTAGTGAAAAGGAATTTGGGGCTTTAAAGTCCTTTGACTAAAGGAAGAAACGGTTTTCTGAGATTATCTGGTGGTCGTTGTAAGGAATTATAGATCAGCAAATATTTGAGTAGTTTTTTACACATTGCACTGCTTAAGGCATAATAAGGATTATTAGCACTATGACGAAAATTCTCGTCCTTGAGTATTTAGTTTTGTTAGTGGGTTTTTAATTGAGTCTGTGGAACCAATGGTAGGTGATTGGGATTTAGAGTTCATAACTCCCCTGGAAATCATATACAGAATTTGTATATGCATTTTTCTGGAGGGCCAATAATAGGGCTTTTCCAGTATTTTTTTTATTTAGCTCTTGGTCCTAGGCCCTCACAATGTTAAATAACCACTGGTTGATTTGACTCCCTTCATTGTTTATTCAACAACACTTGCTTTTAGAACTACTAGCCTCTCATTTTTGAACTAGGACCTGTCATTAGAATACCAGTAAATCTGCTTTATGAATGAATTTACATTGTTGCTGTAAACGTACTTGGCTCTTGCACTGAAAAGCATAAAGTTAGATTCAGTGATTATCAGAAAGAGGTCGAGAGGACACTCCCTCTAAGCATTTGGTGAGTTTGAGAGACTAGCGTGGTTTGAATAAGCATTGATTGATTATAATATACTTTTATATTTGCAGTTGAAAAAGTTATTTTTCTAGGAAAAAAAAACTCAATTTTTTTTTTTTTTTCTGTGAGGGATATCAAGATATCCCCATAGGGATTTCCTTTCCGTCTTCTGGAATCCTTTTTATTTTCAGTGGTTGTGAAACACCACAAAACCTGAGCAGAAGAGATATCAACTGTGAACAAGAAAAACCAAAACAGTGTAGCCCAAACTGAGTGGTAAATACGGGGAGCAGAACACAAAGTAGTGGAAAGATAAATGGAAAAAGTTTAGAATCTTAAGCACTATAGATTTTATGTTGTATGCTTGGAAAATTTACTTAATTTATCATTTTCCTTGCGGGCGTTTATTTATAAAACCTGCATACAATACATGCCTTAGTAGATAATTTGGAATTGTTCATAAAACACATGTAAACATTTGATGTTGATGTGTTTATGAATTGATATTATGAGGTTATGTGCTAAGGATGAATAATAGGATACCAACTTAGAGAAAAGATGGCTTATAAAGGATTGTAAAATCCAAGTTAGGGATATTAGATATGAGATGAAAGATACAGCTACCAGAATAGTTTTGACCCAACCATGGCTTAGTAAAAACAGGAAGAATAACACTAATTATGTGGGATGTATGAAAGGGAAAAGAGACGAAGATAAATCCATGGCTTTAGTTATTTACTGTATTCTTAAATGTGGGAAGTGAGAAATGGGGTAAAAAGGGAAGTTACTTTGGGGAAAACATTTATAGCTTTTGTGGTTTTTTGAAAGTAAGCACCCTTGAAGCCAGTCTGTTTTTCATAATCAGTACCTGAATTAGTAACCAGGGACCAGGGCATAGGCAGAAGGGTTTGTCACACACACACACACACACACACACACACACACACACACACACACACACACACGCTATATGTGTATATATGTATGTATATCCCACCTTTACTGCCTTGTTGAAATGCTATATGTAGTTAAGGTCTTGAATGATATGTTGTGAAAGAAATGGAATTTCAATAAATTAACTGGCTGATGACCTTTAATTTGATTGAACCTAAACATATCTCCCTTAGGACAAATATTTTCAAAATAGGCTTGAACCAGGTTTTATAATGAAGAAAAAACATTCTTAACAGATGCCTACAGGGCACATCTAAACTAAAAAAAATATATATATATATAGTGAAAAAATATATATGATAATAATAAATTCAAAATAAATAATTTTTGAGGAAGTACTAAGGTCACAATAAACATTTTGGTTAACTGTTGACAACACTGGACTTTCTTATGAAATTCACATAGTCCAATTATAAGAAGTTTATCTACCTGAAAGTGTCTGGGCTATAAGCATAACCTTATCCTTGGAAAATATCCTCTTGTCTCATCTTCCTAGTCTAAAATATTGTGTGGCACCAACAGTACATAATGTGATAAAAAATATGACAAATGCTTTTAAAAAATTAAAAATTAATATAGTAAAATACACATTGGCCTTAATTACCATATGTATACTATTCTTCACTTCAAACACACTTATTCCATTGCCATTTTGAGTTTTGGAAGTCTTCTGTTTTATGAGGTGTGATCAAAATTAATGGTGAATGCTGCGGCAGGATACCATGCAATGGAAAAGGAGGCTTGGAAAAATATGGTGTGTCCTCACCTGCTTTATTCACCAGATCTCACACCATATGACTTCTGACTCTTCCCCAAATTCAAAATGCCTGTGAAATGTTAAATGTTTTAAATGGATTCAAGGCATCAAAGCAGCCATGAAGAGCAACTAAGACACAAAAGAAGATTTCCAGAATTACTTTAGAAAGTTACAAGAATGATGCGAAAAGTGTTTGAAGTAAAGGGGAGTATTTTGAGGAGAATTAACAGGGATTTATCCTTTACTAAAGTATTTAATATTTAAATGTTAACAATATTTGTTATTCACACCTGATATCTGCAATTTCAGGCAGTTTAAAAAAGAAAGCTTTATTTTTTTACACTACAAAAATAAAATTATATCCTACAAGAGAAAATAAGTTCAAGAGAAAAATTGGATTTAGAATTGAAATCCTTATTTCCAAATAAAATACTTATTTGCAAATCTTTAAATGCAGTTTTGTAAAATATAATGTTTTGCTAAACTTCTAACAACTTATCAGAAAATCTGAAATGAAATTTCTGAGCAAATGTTTAAATAGACTGTAATTATAAATATTTAAATAAATTAGATATTCATTAATAAAAATATGAATTTATATAAGTAATGTATAAAGAGAAAATATTGTTAAATATTAAGTTGGATAGATGTAGTGCAGATGGAAATGAATATCCCTGCTCATAATGTAAGTTCTCAGGACTCTGGATAAGGCTTAGTGGTAGAGCGCTTATCTAGATTTTGATGCCCTGGATTCTATCCCCAGCAGAAGTGGAGAGAGACAGACAGACAGACAGTCAGACAGACAGACAGTTTATCTCCTGGTATGTTAGTCTTACTGAAATTCTCACTTAACTTCATAAAAACACAAGCTAAAGGAAAACAAAAAACCTAAGAAACTAGGAAGTAGAATGGTTGTTTTCTGGAAATATCATCGTGAAAGGTAGGTATTTTTTTTAAATTATGAAATAGGTACATTTTATATACATATCATGATCACACTCAACATTGACAGTTTGTACCAGTATATGATATGATTTGATTCTCATTTTTTCTCATTCCCCTACCCACCCTACAATCACCACCCCCATATACATAAGTTTTGTTTCCATTTTTTATTGCCATCACAATTTTTTCTTTCCCCTCATTACTTACCCCTACCCCATTTCCATTTGAATAGTTTGTATTGTACAATATCTAACATACATTTTAGAACTCATTTATTTATGTTTTTATTCCTGTAGGTTGGAATTATGAAAAGACATTCACCTAATAGAAGTAGTAGGGAACATAGCTCAGAAGAGAAAATAGGATAAGATAGTGCCTTATAAGTAATTGAAACACTAAAAATAAGTTAGATTTTTTTAAGGTTAATAAATAGAGAAAGGCTAGCACTGGAAAACTGTTATTGAAAAAGTATCCATTTTTAAAATCTAGGGAAAAGATGTAATTATAGTAATGTCTAAGATAGGTTCCTCTAGGGTATAAGCAATGGATAACCTAAATCCCAGTAGAGTTAAGGAAAAAAATACTGTCTCTCAAAATGCTCAATGTAAAATAAGGTGAAAGGGGACAATGTTGAGATTGTAACAAAAAAGTAAGGAAACAAATTTTATGTATATGGGGGGGTGGTAGGGTGGGTAGGGCTATGGGAAAAAATGAGAATTAAGTTGTGTCTTATACTGGTACAAATCCCCATTATGGAGTGCAATCATGATATGTATATGTAATGTACCAATAAAGATTAAAAAAAAAAAAAACTAAAATGACAAATGACTAGAGCAACAGCCATCACTCAGTGGTCGGATGCTAGCCTAGCATGCACAAGGCTCTATGTTTCATCACCAGATCTGAAAAAAAAAGAGAATAGTGACTCAACCACTAGATTCAGGATTCAACAGATAAACCAGGATATGCCTTTGCATTAATGTAGTGATACATGGTGTGAAAAAAAAATATAGACTGTTATAAAAATTTATTACAATAAAATATACATTGTTATTAATCCCTTTCAAAATATTCCCCCTTGCTCTGAGCACACTCATTCCATTGTTCTTGCCATTTTCTGCACCTCTGAAGTCTTCTTTCATGAGTGTTTAAGTGGTGCCATTAGGGCTGTCTTGATGTCCCGAACTGGTTCAAAATGTTTACCTTTCATGGTCATTTTGACTTTAGGGAAGAACCAGAAAGAAGTACCACAGTGACTGATCAGGCGAATAAGGTAGATGAGAGCACACTATAATATTTTTCTTCAACAGAATTGCTGTTAACTCTTTGAATCAGTTCAGGACATTTGGTAGCCATGAAAAGCCAATCAGAAAGAAGAGTGCTAGAGCTGTTTCAGAAAGTGGCAAGAATAATGGGAGAATTATGTTCAATGCAAGGGGGAGTATTTTGAGGAGAATTAATGGTAATATATCTTTTAAAGTTTCTTTTATAGGGTAACCATTCACTATATTTGTTAATCACATTCTGTGTATTCAGGCTTCATGTTGTGCCCTGTAACACCTGGGTCTCTTGTTGCCATGGTAAGCTAACTACAACTCCAGCCTCAAATCCTCTAAAATTAAGGACCAGGGATAGGGTGTCAGATTTCTCTTCCCATCATTTCTTGGGATACAGGTGGAACAGT
This sequence comes from Petromus typicus, assembly GCA_004026965.1. Classification (NCBI taxonomy): domain Eukaryota; kingdom Metazoa; phylum Chordata; class Mammalia; order Rodentia; family Petromuridae; genus Petromus; species Petromus typicus. The sequence goes on from PVIR01000205.1 coordinate 185,899, forward strand.
CCTTGTGCTGAAGGAATGGAAGGCTTCTACTTGGCCTAAGTGTAGGCGTCATGCTGGCTCTAATTAAGTCACATAGAGTAAAGGTGAAGAAGCAGTTATTCCATAGATAAATTCTTCTTATCTAGGAAAAGAACAAATATATGTCGTGTGACAAAACCAACAACTTTTACCACAAATATGTAACAATTACTAACTGTTCACTCTGTGTCAGGCTAAGTGCATATTTTATATATCTCATTTAATCACCTTTACTACTTGAAGAGTAGATATTATTAGCTCTCTTTTACATAAGAAAGAAAACTATATCAGGAAAATGAGCTAGATGAGTTTTGAAAAAGAAGAGGATCAAGTATGGAGAATAGTGAGGATTTTTTAAAATGCAGAAATACATGAAACAATTGGATAATTTTATCACACATAAACCTGAAGTTAGTATATAAATGGACAGATAAATAAAATACTATGAATATGTTTAAGAACCTCAAATAGTACAGAAACATAAAATGAGTATTAAATACTTCCTTTCTTGGGCCTGGATGGATAAGTCAGTGATAGAACATTTGCTTAGCACCACAAAACAAAAACACCAGCTTTCTTGTTCATCCTGATGGCTCCTGCCAAAGGTTTCCATTATCAAGCATCTTACATATCATCCTAGAAAAATGTTTCAGTATCCACCCGTGTTACTAATAGATCATATTTTATTTCCACAAATGGAATTGAATTATATGATACCACTGTTCACTTTGCTTTGTCATTTAATATATGACACTCTTCTATATCAACAAATACAGCTTATTTTTTTTAATAGTTGTGCTGCATTCTGGTATATTGGATTAATGAGATTTCTTTTATTGTAGGTAAATTGTAAGCTTGAATTAAAGGTGACCACATATTTTAAATATGTCAGTATTTTAAATGTTTTTTTGGAGGGTAGAATGGATTGGGTACCTGCAAAAGTAATTATAGTTATTAAGAATAACAGTGGGAGTTTGAGGCCAGCCTGATTTGCAGAGTGAGGTATTGTCTCAAAAAAACCCCCAATAACTCAAAAAAGTACAAAATACTTGTCCCTCAAGTTGTGGTTTTAAAAATGGTAAACATTTTCAAGAAATTATCTAAATTCCTGTCGAGCAAATGGCAAAAAAGAGCAAGGTCAAAAAACATATTCAAGATAAAAGAAAAGTTGCAAGGGAAAAAGATAACTAAAAACAATATGAATACTATAATATGCATAAATTAATGACCAAGAATAAATTTGGCTGAATAAAGTTATTTCTCAAAACTGTCTACAAAACAAGCAAAAAACTAACTCTGGCTTAGCTATTAATAATAGCCAGAATTGTGAGGAAGCATAAATTTACACTTACACTGAGGATTGGGGGTCTTTACTAGTTGAGCTACACTGCCATTTGTAGTCACAGGTCTTGAGTCTTTGGTAATTACAGGTTTGGAATCTGTGCCTGAAGCTGGAGAGTTTGTCCCTCTCTCTGTCCTGCCATACATGAGATCTTAGATTTAGGTTGCAAGCCATTCTTTGATAGAATAACCGAGTAAAAAATCTGCCGCTTTCTCATTTCTCTCATAAGCAGGAGTCTGATTAGAGTTAACAATTTAGAGAAACTTTGATAAAAATGCAGTTTTTAAAAATTACAATCTTGGGTTGTAAGCAAGCCACGTATCTCTAGTAAAACATACTCTAGGATTCAATGTGCAACCCAAATAGAACTTGGAGTGATATGCTTATGATTCTTCTCATTTTTGTTTGCTACTTCAGGTTTTTCTGCCATTTTTTTATCTCTCTATAGGTGCATCTTGACAAGTCATGCCTTTGCTGCTTCTTGCCTAAAATCTTTCTTGTTAGTGCTTTACCTTAGTGCTGTTTCTTAAATCTCATTCTTCTTTTTAAACTATCTTTATCTTTTTTTTAAGTTTTCACTTCAGTGGTATAAAGTATATTATCTATGTTGTTCTACCATTGCCTCCATCCACAGAACCCTTTTCACCCTGCAGAACTGAAACTCTTTGCCTGTTAGACAATAACTGTCCATTTTCCCTTTACCTCTGGGTCCTGGCAGCCACCATTCTACTTTCCATGTCAAGAATTTGACTGCCTTTGGTACTTCATATGTATAGAGCATATATTTGACCTTTAGTAACTGGTTTATTTCATTTAGCGTAATGCTTGGATCTAATCCTTAGCGTTAATTCTCCCTCGGTTATAAAACCATATCCAGAGAGAAGAGAAAAAGAAGAGAGGACAGGGGAGAAACTGTATGAAACTGTGTTGTTTCTAACTGTCTCACATAAAGACACTTTCCCTCACAAAGGTATAAAATTTGTGATGAATATTTAAATTTTTAGGTTTTGATAGAACAGGTTGAGTATCCTTTCCCCAAAGTACTTGAGACTAAAAGCTTTTGAGATTTTTATTATTTTCAGATACTAGAATAGTTAGTTGCATATACATATGAGGTAGCTTGTGTGTGGACCCAGAATCTAAAAACAAAATTCATTTGTTCTTCAGGTGCACCTTGTACACATCACCTGAAGATAATTTTGTACCATATTTTCAAGTACCTGTGTTCTAACAGTGGCTTGTCACATGAGGACAAGTATGGAATTTTCAATTTGTAATGTCATATTGACATTTAAAACATTTAGACTTTTGGAAGATTTTGGATTTCAGATTTTCAGATTAAAATTGCAACTTTTACTATATAGTTTGTAATGAAAAGATTTGTATATGGATCTTGGTGTCCTTTCATGTACATGTGGTAAATTCCTATGACTAGAAATTCCTAGGGAAGAAGAGTCCTTATATAAGAATACCTCTTTGAGTCCATAACTTCTAATTCAAAATATGGCACAGATAACAAATTATTAGAGTCTAAATTATTTGCCTGTGTCCTAGCTAAGGAAGGCTGAAGAGGAAATTTTTTTTAATAATGGGAGAAAGGACAAGATAGGCAATTCTGCAAACAAAGGAATGGTACTACCAAATTTACCTGTTCTTTAATTATATATAAAAATATAAAAGTATGTTTGCACGCCATATTGAGTTGTGGCTATTTTTAGTTGTTTACTCTGATAATAGAAAAATGCTATGTGGTTGCTCTAATTTTTGTTTCTTTATAATTGAGGCTAGGCCTTGTTTCAACATTTTGATTGCCCATTTATCATCTATATCTATTTTTTTTCTTTCTTTCTTTTTTTTAGCGGCATGGGGGACTGAACTCAGGCCTTTGTGCTTTCAAGGTAGGCATAGTGCCATTGAGCTAAATCTCTGGCTGTATCTGTGTATCTTGGCTCTTTTTATCTTGTTGTCTATGATCTTGATTGCATAGCATGAGCATTGTTATTCTTCCAAGTTTTTTATTTTCTAGTTAGGCATTAATTTTATTGCGCTGCCCCTCCTCTGTCTGTTTTCTCCCTCCCCTGTCCTCTCTTCTTTTTCTCTTCTCTCTGGATATGGTTATATAACCCAGGGAGCACAGAGCTACATTCTCAGCTCTTTTTAAACAAAAATTTATTTTGAGACAAGGTCTTGCTAAATTGCCCAGGCTGGCTCTGAACTCCTGTGATCCTTTTACTTAACCTCCCAAGTAGCTGGAATTATAGGTATGTACCACAACACCTGGTAACTTTATATACTTTTTTTTTCATTTATCGGTTTATTTGTACATTTTAGATATATGTATGGTCACATTCAGCATTATAAATTTGTACTTGTACATGGTATATTTCGATTCTTATTTTGTCCCATTCCTCTGCCCTCCTGACCATAAGCTTTGCTTTCATTTTTTAATATTTTTACCATCTAATTTTTCTTTCCCCTTTTTACTTTCCCTATCCTCCTTTTTTCTTTCCCCTTTTGAGCATTTTCTTCTTATTTCACATTACCTATCATACATTCTAGACCTCATTTATACCTTCAGTTTCTCACACTGTTTTTATAAATAATTAAGTACCTTCCTTTGGTATCATTTTTCACATTATCACTAAAGGTAAGCATTTCTTTGGGGGCAGTGTAGCACTCATAGAATATAAAACCCTAAAGTGTTTCTGTATACTCTTGTGGGTTTTAGAATTGTTGGTGCTTTATGTGGCCATACCTAGTTTTAAGGACATCTTGGAAACACAGTCTTTATTCTAGGTAATCAAGTACTGCATGTAGTAAAACTTAAGATTCTCTTACAACTCTTAGAGTAGCAGGATCAATGGATGTGGGAGGACAGCCAGCTAGGAATTTCCCACCACTTGACCTAAACTCTTAGCTCTTCACCATCTAAATCCTAGAATTCACAGTATGCCAACAGCCAAATCTGTGTCTTCAGCTTTTATCCTTACTGACTCCTTTACTTTCATGATCCCATTTACATCAACCAGATGTAAATCTGTTTGTTTCCTAATATGTTCAGCTTTTTATAGCTGTGACAAAATACTTGAGAAAATCAACATAAGAGGAGGAAAAGTTTATTTTGGTTTACTGTTTCCTAGGCTTTAGTCCATTGTTTTTGGGTCTGTGGTGAGGCAGAATGATGGCAGGGAGCACAAGGGAAATGATAGCTGCATGCCTCATTATGTCTGGGAAGCAAGGAGAGTGAAAGAGCAAAGTGTGTGCCCAAGTAGAACTTTATTCTATTAGGCCTTCCCTCCTTAGGGGCCTACCATCTCTCAGTAGTGCCACATGCCAGAAGACCAAGCTTTCGACATGTGAGCTTTTGGAGGACACTTAAAGTTTCAACTGTAATGCCTATTGAAAGTACTACTTCTGTAGACATCTCAAGTAAGGGTTGTTTTGCTTCCCAGAATCCCATATGGCAAAGAGTCTTTTTCTGATAACTATATCTGAGAATTTGATTCTTTCTCCTGTTTATTTCATCCTATTTAAGATCTAGTCCCTTTGAAACAATTCCTAAGAGATTATACCATTATCAGTTTTTTTATTTTTGCAGTCTTCTGCAAATGTCTTTGCTATTTCTACTCATTCAATGAATATTGTAACACCTGGGTACCTTTCTCTATCTCCACCTCTGTTTTTATTATTCTCAGTGAATATTGGCTCAATACCTTGCCTGTTCTTTCAGTTCTATGACCTGACTTCCCATAGTCATAATTTACCTTGTAATTGCCAGTATTTGCACTCTTTCTGAAATCTGTTTCAGGCATCCCATTATTAGAGTATTTCCACTTATATGTTTGTTTGAAACAGGACGTTGTTTCTCAAGTTGGTCTGAAACTCCTGGGCTAATGTGATCCTCTTGCATCAGTCTTCCACGTAGCTGAGACTATAGGTGCATGCCATTGTACCTGGCTTCTCAGTACTGGGGAATGAATCCACGAATGAATCTTTCCCTTCCCTTCCTTAGGTAATCATTTGTAAATGATTTTTAGTATCAGAACCGTAATTGCTGTTTCAGGCTCCCTGGGTAAAGTTGCAAAGTTATCTATAATCTAGAAATTCTCTATTACCCACCCCATACCACAACCCAGTACCACTGTTAGTCAGATCTTCAATGACCAATGCCTTTGAATAGATTAAAAACCCCTCAATAAGGCATTCAGGTGATTTCCTTGCATTTTTCCCCTTATTTTCTTCAGGCTTATACCAGAATGCACATGTCATCCATACAGATGATGTCAAGTAAATGGGATGCATGAGGAAGCTCTTTCTGAGCAAGAGGAAACTTCCCAGTGTTAGGGTGTAACCAATTTTTTTTATCTAATTCCTTGGTACCATTTTTCTGAATGGTTGGTGATTTCATTTTTATAACCATACTGCCTTTACCATATAAAGAGGATTAAGATTTTTTTTTAAGAAAGTAGAATTTTAGCAGTTTGAGGTTTTCTGATATATAATACATCATGTTTTCCCCAAGAGCTTTTAGGTTTCTCATTTGCTAATAGTATAATCATTTAGATTTTTTGGTATTTGTCATTTCCAGAAATAGTAATTTTCAAATTTTGTTCTCTTAAAATCTGTATAATCTGAGTACATTTGAAGTATAGTAAACAAACTGCTTTTTTATAAGATGTAACTGGAGAGCATCTGATGGAAAAGAAAGTTTTTGTTGTTGTTGTGTGTGGTTTTTTCCTTTCTTTTTGCTGAACTGGATTTTGAACTCTAGTTTTTTAATTGAGCTACATCCTCAGATGTTTCCTTTTTTAAAAAGTCAATTAATTAATCAATTTAAAATTTTAAGACTAGACACAGAGTTTTGTTAAGTTGCTAAGTTTCTGCGGCTGTGTTTGGTCTTCTTGCCTCAGTCTCCCCAGTAAAGTTTTAAGAAAGGTGGAAAACTCCTGAGGACCAAAAGATGAGCCTGTGAATTGTGTGCAGGAAAGAGTACATGCTAGTTCTGGCTGTGCTACCAATAGTTTTTATATTTTTTTTTCTGAGACCTGTTCTCAGTAGGTAGCCTAAACTGGCCTGAAATTTATGGTTCTCGTGCGTTAGCCTCCCAAGTGCTAAGATTATAGGTGTGCACCACCAAATGCTGCTGCAGTTTCAGATGGCTGAAGGTTGAGAGAACTCACCCAAGAGAAGTATAAGAGAGAAAAGGTGAAGAGAATGCTTTCATGTATAGCTGTGTTTATTCTTGCTGATATAAGTCTGTCTGGATTATGGGGACAGATATTTTCTTAGGGAGATAATTCTTATACAATTCTCATATATAGTAAGCACAACTGTTTTGATGTACTTAGAAGTAATTTTCTACTTGATAAGGAGATATTTTCCCTTTTAGTTAATTTTCATTTATTGGCTTTTTTCAGTTTTAGATTAGTGATACTGCTTAGAAAGAATTCTGTAAGTGTGAATTGGATACAGATGATTTAGTATTTTCCTTACATGGATCTTTTGATTTTGTGGTGATTTGGGAGGGTATTATGTTTCTTTTTGCAAATTTTTATTTGACAATTATACTGTGATTCTGATGCAACTTTTTTTTGAGATGGCCTCACATTCTATTTCAAACTCCTATACTGAAGGAATATTCCTGAGTAGCTCAGACTACAGATGTGCAACCTGATGCCCAGCTTATATAACATTAATAAGCAATTCATTACCTCTTCCTTAAGTAATTCGTTTGTTTTTCACATTACCGCTGTGATTGTTGAGCAAGGTATCTCTACCTAAAATAATGTAAACCCTACCAGGCTGGACTATGAGTTGACAATGTATTATTTCTACATAGATTCTAGAATTAAGGGTCTTAAAAATATAGTTTAGTCCTGTATCAGACCATATGAATTTAATTGATACCCATCAGACAGAATCAAAATTGATCTGTGATTCAAAGTTCTCCTTTTATAATTGCAAAAAAACTCAATTTTATAATCATTGGATGAGTGGTTAATATGGATACGGCAAATAAAGGTGTTTTCTGGGTTAGAAATATTTACTGTCTCTGAAGATTTGTACATAGTGACATTTTAGTTTATTTGCTGCCTCCCACATTTTTTCTTAACTGCTCTTCTCACTTCTTCCCTGCAGCTCTAGGCAGCAATCATGAGGAAAGCTGATACAAATATTTACCTGATCTGATATTTGTTTCTACATATTCCCTTTTCTATCACCTTTTCACGATTTGTGGTCGTCACACAATACATTTCTTTTTTTTTTTTTTTTTAAGGTTTTTTGAGAAAGGGTCTCGCTTTGTGGTTCAGGCTGGCCCTGAGCTCAGCCTCGAACTCACATCACAGCAATCCTCCTGCCTCTGCCTCCCGAGTGCTGGGATTACAGGTGTGAGCCACCACGCCTGGCACTGTGGAATGTGGTACTGGTTGCTGCTGGGCGTGAGTCTCCATGTCCAGTATTGTATGTGGTTACCGGGGATTGAACCCGGGTCCTTGCGCTTGCAAGACAGGCGCCGGAACCATTGAGCTATATCCCTGGCCCCACACAATACATTTCTTATTTGTAAATCCATCTTTAAACATGTCTTCTTCCTTCTGTTTCTCTTCCTCCACTTTTTTGTTCTCTTGCTTTTTATTTTTTTACTTGATTCTCGTTTTTTCCCATGCCTCTACCCACCCTACAACCCCCCACCCCCTATATACATAAGCTTTGTTTCCTTTTTTTTTTTTTTTTTTTTTTTATTACCAGAGTTCCCCTTTTGAAAAATCTTTCTTTTGGCCTAGAACAGTCTCTGAATATTCTGTACTAGACCAGATTTACTTCATAGTGTTCTGCATTTATAGTACTATCTTCAGCAGGTTATGGAGGACTTCTAGAGTTCAAACCAAGGTTCCCAATCACAGGCAGGACTAACACACCCATTGGTTTTCTTACTCTTTCTGTGTACTTGAAGCTAGAAGGATTAAAGGTACCGTGGTTCTCCTTGGGATGTTTTATTTGCTTGTCCTTATTTTTTTTCCCTGTGCACATCCATTTGTCTTTGCTACTGAATTACATTTTTTCCTTTTATTTTTACAGTGAATACAATCAAGTGGCATCTTAAAATTGTGCTGAAAGTGGAGACATGAGACTGAAGATCTCTCTTTTAAAAGAACCGAAACATATCCTTTTAATATTAACAAACTTTTTGTAATCATCTGGTTGTAGTATTATTAAAAGTTTTTTTGTGGTTCATAGTCTAGAGAATGCATAGAATGGATTGATTTTTTAAAAAAAAAAATTTAATGGTAGCTTACCTAAGTTGTTTCCGAAATATTTGAGATTGTCTGTTGTAGGTATATTTCTTCAAACTATTCTCAATCTTACTTTCAAATTGTTACTGACATTTTTCTTACTCAAGTACACTTAAATGCTTAAATAGTATTCCTTGTTTAATCTAGTAGGATTTTAAAGAGCTTTTAAAAATATGTCATTTCCTTGTTAGGGTGAACTAATAAATGTTCATCATTTTTTTTTTTGGTACTGGGGATTGAATAAAGACCCTTGTGCTTCCCAGTGGTAGGTATGATACCACTTGAGCTAAATCCCCATTGAGTTTTTAGACTTTTATAGAGGACAAGTTAGCGAAATTGAGCAGTGAGGTTTCTGTTTTTTTGCAAGGGAAGATGGCAATTGTTAATACTTCCTCAAATACGTGACCGTATAATTTTTCAGCAAGAGTCATCAGTAATGCATCAAGATGTAACTGTCTCTACTATTATCATTCTTTTTTTTTTACATCATTTATATTTTCCTAAGTATTTTACTTTATTTTTAAAGTAAATTTTATTTTATTTTATTCCATTCCATACTATTCTCATTCTTATTTAGATTAATTTTCAGAATACTTTTTTATAGACTTTATTGCAGGAAGAATAAAGAAGTTGAAAGTGAGAGGTAAAGAATTTTTGCAGCAATTTATCATCATTACAACATCCAGACATAGAATAATTCATTTTAATTCTTAAAAATTATTATTTTATTATGCTGAGGATTAAACCTACGGCTTCAAACATGTTAAGCATGTACTCTACCACTGAATGATGTTTCCAAGTCCACACTTTAATTATGTAAAATTTTAATCTGAAATGAATTCAAAATAAAATGTTGTCCTTTATTAAAAATAGAAAGTGCTGTCTTAAACATTTGATCAAATCTTTTGAAATTTTATGTGTTTACATGTGTAGTATTTTGTCTAATTAACTCTTAAGATTTAATTTATCTCCTTTTCAGTGTGTGCTCTCAGAAATTTATACCATACACATTTATTTTATTTTACTTTTGATTTTAGAGACAAAGCCTCATTATGCAATTGAGACTGACCCTGAACTCACAGAAGTCCTCCTGCCTCAGGCTCTCAAGTGCTAAATTATAGGCATGCACCACCACATGTAGTCATACATAATTTTTTAGATGTCTACAATTTGCTTCTATGTTTTTAAAGCTCAAGGGTGACTTGATTTCGCAGTCTTCTAATTACTCCTAAATTTTATATGACCTTTTGGGTAACATCTTCCACATTTAATATACTTCTGGTGATTTATAACTTCCAGTATAGCTGATGTACTTACAGGGCCTTATAAAGGGATAAGTTAATATCTTTTGATTTGAGATATACATGTGTATTTTTTCTCTTTCTCAATTTTACCTTTTTTCTTCCTAGCTCTTAGAAACTTTGTTGGGAGCACAGCAATTATATTGGGACAGTTTTTCAATAACGGTTCTAGTGGTCCTTTTGTTAACATTGTATTTTGATTAGGAGTGTTTCAGTGCCACTGTACATATTTATGAAGACTCTTAAGGGCTTTTTGAAATCTTTTTAATTTTTGCTTAATCTTTTTTTTTTTTTGAGACAGGGTCTCACTTTGTAGTTCAGACTAGCCCTAAGCTCACTATGTAGCCCAGGCCAACCTCAAACTCATAGCAATCCTTCTGCCTCTGCCTCCCAAGTGCCAGGATTACATGCATGAGCCACCATTCCTGGCAATATGGTGTGTGATACTGATTGATTGTGGGTGTGAATCACCACAGCTAGCATTGTGGTATATGATACCAGAGACAGAACTCTGCATTTTGACCTTGCAAGGCAGACACCAGAACCACTGAGCTAAATCCCTGGCCTAATCTATCATATTTTGAAATAACCTTAAAACATCACAAAATAATTGTGGCACATAGTTTATATGAGCAATCAAGTTTTTTCCAAGAAAACAAATAAAAGCACTGAGAAAAGACAATGAAGTAAAATAATTACAAAATAATAAGAGAAAATAATCTAACCAGAAATGAGAGGATAATTTAAAAATCCAACTGTGAACCAGAAAAAGAATTCTATGTAAATGAAAACTGAAATGCCTTTCTAGGTATACAGTTCCACTTCAGTAAGCAGCCTGTCCTGATGGAGGATAGGAAGATTACTTTAGCATCTCAATTTATATGGAGATTCTGATAATTTAAGAACTGACAAAATGGTAGAACAAAGAATTTTAGAGATCATATTTTATTCCTGACTGAGCATATGACAGGTACATTGTAAAATTATTTTTTGACTTAATATTTAAAAATTTGGTATTGTCAAATAAAAATAAAGTGAAAAATAGGGGGAAAATTGGCAAGATTTAGCTTCAGCTCTTAAGCCATGATTTTTTTCCCCTACATGAATTGTTGTTATGTTGTGTGCTTTAAGGAAGTATTTTAGTTTTCAGTCATCTTTTAAGAATTGACTTAACAACTTGCCAAATAATACATCCTTCCTAATAAATGATAAACATCTAGTGTAGTTATGTCTTCTTCAAAGGTATTTCCTATACTTTGATCTATTGGGTTCCATTTGTATATGTTCTGGCTGTGTTTCAGAAATATTTTGTGACACAAGTTTTAAATTTTTATGTAGTTAAATCTTTTTGCCCCTCTTTGGCATCTTTCTTCTTTGCCTGCTATTTGCATAACAGTTTTCATAGATGCTTGTTTTCCTTTATAGGGAAAGAAATCAAAATCATAAAATGCAAAGTACATTTGAAAGCTTGAAAACATTTGACTTATTTTACTTTCTTCTGTGTTTAATGACTCCTTAACGTGGCATCACATCAAGAATTAGTAAGCTGTGTGGGCTGGACGACTGCTGAAGAACTCTATTCATGTAGTGATGATCATCAGATAGTGAAGTGGAACTTGTTAACCAGTGAAACAATTCAAATAGTAAAGCTACCTGATGATATTTACCCTATAGATCTCCACTGGTTTCCAAAGAGTTTAGGCATAAAGAAACAGACTCAAGCAGAAATCTTTGTTCTCACAAGTTCTGATGGTAAGTAAATGTTACAATGCTTATCTTTGTGTTTAAAAGACGTAATATCTTGGTATGACTTATGCTTTGAGTTGTTTTATAAAACTCATATATACATACTTGCATCTACACATTTTATTTATTTCCTATATAGTCAATTGGGTAGTGTACAGACCATAAAACTACCATCATGGAAGAAATGAATTAAGCTGTGATATAATAGGATTGAATCTAGGCCTTTGGCTGTATTCCCACTATGCTCTTATGAGATGAATTTAGCTGTTATCACAATTTTGATTTTGAATTTCTTCAAATTTGACTTATTAACAAACACCTTAAAGAGATATGGATATATATGTTCATTTATTCAGCTAGCTATTAAATATATCCTTTTTTAAAGATTTATATAATATGTCCATAGTTTTCCTATTAGTGAGTAGAATTTCTTAATGTTTTTACTTTTGTTTCTTAGGAATATTTGGACTATTTTCATCTATATTACACTTTGCCTACTCTGGGAAGGGTACATTCAATGTCGGTAACAGAAACTTGACAAATTTATACACAAATAGTGTATTTTTTGTTTGTCTGGCTCTAGGGATAGATCTTCAAGCTGCCTCAGACCCTTGTTCTGTCTTGAATAGGCTTTCTCCTTTCCTTGTTGACTTATGTATTGGATATGTAAAACATTAACAGGGATGGATCCATGAAGTAAAAACTACAGTATATAGAAAATATGCAAAGTAATATCACTAACCTCATCTACCTGATTCATACATTCTATTTTTATTTTTTTCCTATATGTGAATAAGCTCTTTGGGTCTTTGGTTCTGCTTTGTCCTTCCTATGTTTCTTTGGGTATAAATAGATGTTATTTACTCATTTCACCTTTTTTTTTTTGAGACAGGGTCTCGTTTTGCAGCTCAGGCTGGCCCTGAGTTCACTATGTAGCCCAGACCAGCCTCAAACTCACAGCAGTCCTCCTGCCTCTGCCTAGCAAGTGCTGGGATTACAGGCATGAGCCACCACGCCCAGCACTGTGGTATGTGGTAATGGTTGCTGGGTGTGAGTCTCTACACCCAGTATTGTATGTGGTTACCGGGGATCAAACCCAGGTTCTTGCGCTTGCAAGACAGGTTCGGAACCACTGAGCTAATTCCCCGGCCTGCATGCAAATTTCTTTAACTCATTGCTCAAGAAGTTCTTTAGTTGCCCTTTACTTTTCCCTCTTGGTTTTTCTCCCCAGGCCTGGCAGAAGAGGAAGTTATATTTTTAAATTTCTTCATCACTCTCAATGTTCTCCTTTTCTAATCCCCTTCCTCTTCTGTATTTACAGCATCAACATTTTTAAAAATCCTGAAATTTGGGGAGAGGTGCAAAAGTACATAAGCAGACTTTGCCAATTATTTTGTCTCACAAATAAGTTTCTCCTCTAGGTTATTTTCTGTTTTTAGATAATACACACAGCTGTATCCCACATTTTAGAGATGTTTTTTAAAAAAAATGTGTTAGAGATTTACATTTGGAAAATAATTGAATTATTTAATATGTATTATGGGAAGATGCTATGTAAAGGAATTCTAGTATAAAATAATTTATAAAATCTTTTATAAAGCTGTTAAATACTTTTTAAGTCATATTAAGGAAAATTGATATTTTTAAATCGCATTAGGTATCAAAATATATCTCACATCTTGGTTTTTAAATTGACTTTATTGGTACATTTTGGGAATACCTTCTGATCACATTCATCATTGAGATTTTGTATGCGTACATAATACATTTTGATTGTTATTTTTTCCTATTCCCCTGCCCTCTCTTCTTTCCCCTAGTCCCTGTATACATAAGCTTTGTTTCCATTCTTTCCTTTTTAAAATCAAACTTTTTCTTTCCCTTTTTTGCTTTCCTCTGCCCCCCCTCAGTTACCCTTCTTTTTGAACATTTTCTTCCTACTTTACAATACCTATCATACATTCTGGACCTCATCTACACCTTTAATTTCTCACACTAACGAGAAACAATATGATATTCACCTATCTGTGTCCTATTTATTTCACTTATGAGTATGGGCCCAAGGTGCATCTACTTAGCTATAAATATCTCTAATTTATCATCCTTTATGAGTAAGAACTCTTAAGTAAGTACACTTAAGAAAAAAACAAACAAACCTCTTTTTTATCTAGTCTTCTGTTGTTGGACGTTTGAGCTGTTTCCACGATTTAGCTATTACAACCATGCTATAAATGTGGGTGCATATATGTCACTGTGGTATGACGCTTTTAATTCTTTAGTTAATATGCCCAGCAGGGAAATAACAGTGTCAAATGGGACCTCTAATCCTAATTTTTTGAGGAATCTCCATACTGATCTTCACAATAGTTACACCAGTCTACACTCCCAACAATAGTGAAGAAGTGTTCCTTTCTCTCTGGAGCCCCACCAGCTTGTGTTATTGGTTGATTTCTTGATAACAGCCATTCTTTCAACTCAGTGGAGGAAAGACAGACTTTAATAAATGGTGCTGGAAAAAATGGGTTTCAACCTGTCAAAGTAGGATTAAAACTAATCCTATATCTTTCACCATGCACTAAACTGAAGTTGAAGTGGACTAAAGATCTAAGTATTAAAACAGAAACACTAAACCTGCTGGAAGACAGGTTAGGTAGAACTCTTAGAGACATGTGCATAGAGAATGATTTTATAAATTAAACCTCAGTAGCATGAGAACTAGCAGAAAGAGTCAACAACTGGGATCTCATCTTATTAAAAAGCTTCTGCCCATCAAGAGAAACCACCAGTATAGCAAAAAGATAATCTATAATGTGTGAAAAATGTTACCAGCTATTCCTCAGACAGAGGTTTACTATTTAGATTATATAAAGAACTTTTAAAAAAAATCAGACCCCTCCTCCCCATTATAGAGACCTAATTCAAAAGGGGGGCAGATGTAATGAACAGATGTTTTTCAGGTGAAGAAGTGAAAGCAGCAAAGAAATATATGAAAATATATTCAGCATCACTGGTCATTTGAGAGATGCAGATGAAAATGCACTGAGATTCCACCTGACTCTCATATTTTCTTATTAATATATCTGCTTAAAATTCCAGTTTAAAAATAATTTGTATGTTTATTTGTATTGGAAGTTATCCAGTAGAATTTCTGTGGCTTTTTGCTGCCACTTGCTAAAGCATCTCTGCCATTTATCAGTCCTCAAAAGTTCTTGTGTGTTCTTTTTCCTGATAATAAGAGATTAATTTTCTCATTGTTTAAATATCTATATTTTTAATCCAAGTCATCCATTACTTGTTTAATATATGGATCAGTGCGTCTTCCTGATTATATTATTTCCCGAGTCCCAGTCCCTAGCAAGTAATTAGTTTTAGTCTTGCAATTTTTTTTTCTTTCTTTATTCTGGAGATTAAGCCCAAGACTTCATACAGTGCTTTAGCATTAAGCTACATCCCTAGCACATTCCTACAATTAAAAAAAAAAAAGTCGCAGAAACACACCAGGGACTTGTGGAAACAGACTGAGCAAACAGGGTATGGTGGGGGCTGTGCAGTGAGTTCCAGCAAGAGAGGAGCTGGTTGCCATTAACTAGCACTCAGGCCTGAAGCTTTTCTGCCACTGGGACCACGCCAGAGACCTACCAAAACAGACTGGGCAAGTAGGACACTGCAAGGTTCATGCAGTGAGTCCCAGCAAGAAGGAGCTATATGCCATTAACCAGCACTCAGGCCTGCACCTTTCCTGCCACTGGGACCATACCAGAAACTTGAGGAAACAGACCAGGCAAGCAAGGTGCAGTGATAGTTGTGCAGTGAGTCCAAGCAAGAAGGAAGCTTGGTGCCATTAACCAACACTTAGACTTGCAGCTTTCCGGCTAGTGGGACCACACCAGAGACCCATGGAAATAGACTAGGCAAGTAGGGTATGGCAGGGGTTGCATAGTGAGTCCTTGTAAGAAGAGAGCCAAGTGCCATTAACCAGCGCACGGGTGTGCAGCTTTTCTATGACCAGTGTGAGACCAGAAGTCCTTGGAATTTCCATTTCTTTGTGGGCCAAACTAGACATGACTGTTACATGGGAAAGAGCTCCCAGAGACACCACCTGCTTCTCTGTAGACACTGAATAAGTGTGGCAGTGTACTGGAACCTAGACAGAGTCTTCAGTGAGTTCTTCCACCCTGTTCACCACTTTGAAAAAAACACTCACTGGAAGAGTGAGGGAATTCTGTTTACTACAACCATTGGTGAGTTGATGGAGAGAGGTCCACCTGCAAGACCTGACTCTTTCAGAGTTCAAGCCTGTAGGAGCACATTGAGTTTAACTCAGGTATTATACTCAGAACCTAAACAACGGATGATGGCTGTCTTCCTGTGACTAATGAACTTCAGTTTGCATGCTACTGCTCATATCATCTTTAAGAGATTCACACTGTGAAGGGTCATTTTGGTAGTTATTTTCTGTGCTGTGTTTGGTACTGTTGATGATACCAATTATATTATGTCATAAAAAAAATGTGATCATCATGTTCAAATACCTCCCTTGGTGTGCCAGAACTGAGAATACTTAAGGGCCATTACAGATCCATTGAGGACAACTCAGGAAGCAGCTGCCTCCTAAGGGATGCAAATATTAGGAAGATCTTTCAATAAACATTGCCCAGACAGCAGGCAAGGAATTAAACAAACAACATCAGTAGCAAAAAAGGAATAGAAATGAGAAAAAATTCAGAAACCTAGATATAAAGATCATCACAATAAGGGGATCCAGGGAAATGAAGTAAAAGTAAGCTCAATTACCAGAACTCTCGGAGATGGTAACAAAAGCAGATCTAGTAAAAAGGAAATCAGGAATAACATGAGATAAAAAGAGATACTGTCCATAGTGAAAGATATGATTAATAATGTAAAAAAAGGAGCCCAGGGGCATGATAGAATCTGAGATAACAAAAGCAATGAAACCCATTAAACAGCTTCAGAGTTCCAGGTGATTAAAAATGAGAACAAAAGTTTCCAAAGTGGGATGAATGCTTGTGAGGACTGAATTTCAGACCTAGAGGACAGGATTGCAGTCAATGAACAGGAAAGACATAATTTATGGAAAATGGCAAGGGACCATGAGAAATCAATCCAGCAGCTCCTAGATGATATAAAGAAGAATAACATAAGACTCATTGAAGTCCCTGAGGAAGCAGGAGACAGTGCAAAAAAAACACAAAAAAAATTTAAAAAAACAAAAAACAAAAAACAACTCACAGATACAGTGGCAAAAAATGTCACATGAAAAGGAAAAGAATTGGACATATAGATAAATGAGGCATATAGGACTTCAAATGGCCGTAAAATAAAAACTTTATACCTAGCCATATATTATCAGGGTTCCAGATACCCAGCAAAGAATGAAACACTGAAAGCAGTTAGAAAAAAGAATAGAACCACATAGAAAGGGAAGTCCATCAGGTTCACAGCAGACTTCTCAATCCAAATACTTAATACAAGAGAGGCTAGAGTGAAGGGCTTTAAGCCTTGGAGGAAAACAACTTCCAACCTAGATTGAGGTATCCTGCAAAGCTATCTTTCAATATTGATGGGGAAATAAGTTGCTTCCATGAAAAAGAACACCTGAAAAACTTCACAAATACTGTACTCCAAAAAATTATAAAGAATATCTTGGAAAAAAACAATGAAAGCTACTAACCCATAAGACCCAGCAGAGTGAACTTATAGAGCGACACAAGAAATTGAAAAGAACAAGAGCAAAAAATAAAAGAGCCAAGAACAAGAAAACCTTATGACAGCTTTAAAACACTCCATCAGTTGTAAACTTTAATGTCAGTGGATTTAATGCACCAATTAAAAGACAAAGACTGGCAGAATAGATTAAGAAGGAAGATCCTACAATTTGCTGCATACATGAAACATACCTTAGACTGAAAGTAAAAGGATGGAAAACAATTCTGTATGCGAGAGGAAACTGCAAGAAAGCAAGAGAGACTGTCCTATTTGCAGACAAAATAGATTTCAAGCCAAACTTGATTAAGAGAAACAAGCAGCCTACATTCTTGTACAGGGTGTAATCCAAGAGAAATGCATAACTATCATAAATTTTTCTGCACCAAATTCTGATGCACCTAACTATATAAATCAGATATTCATGGATATGAAAAGCCAGGTAAGCACTAATACAATAGTAGTAGAGGACTTCAGTACTCCACTGTCATGACTGGACAGATTGACTAGATAAAACATCATGAAATACTTGAACTGAACCAAACTTTTGAATAAATGGACTTAATAAATGCCTACAGAGTATTTCATGCCAAAAAGTCAGAATATACATTCTTGAGCTGGGGATATAGCTCAGTGGTTCCAGCGCCTGTCTTGCAAGCGCAGGGGCCTGGGTTCGATCTCCCAGTCACCACATACAATACTGGGTGTGGAAACTCACACCCAGCAGCAAGCAGTACCACATACCACAGTGCCGGGCGTGGTGGCTCATGCCTGTAATCCCAGCACTCGGAAGTCAGAGACAGGAAGATTGCTGTGATGTGAGTTTGAGGCTGAGCTCAGGGCCAGCCTGAACTACAAAGTGAGACCCTGTCTCAAAAAAAAAATATATATATATATCTATATATACACATTCTTCTCAGTTGCTCATGGATCATTCTCCAAAACAGACCACATGCTATTTCATAGAACAGGTTTAAGTAAATGCAAAGAAATTGAAGTTATCCCCCGTGTACTGTCAGACCTAAGTGCCTTGAAATTGGAGCTGAATAGCAAAAGAAATTCCAAGGGCCTCACAGACACATGGAAAGCCAATGGGTCACAGAAGAAATTAAACACTGCTGAGCAACAAATGGGTCACAGAAAAAATTAAAAAAGAAATTAAACAGTATTTACCATTAAATTTTAATTCCAGTAAAACATACAGGAATTTATGGAACTCTACAGGGAAATCCATAGCAATGAATGCCTACACCAGGAAAACAGGAAGCTCAAATAAACAATCTAATACTGAACCTCAAGTTACTAGAAAAAGAGGAACAAGACAGACCTAAAACTTATACTAGGGAGCAAAGTCTAAGAATCAGAGGAGAAATCTGCCATGGAGCTTAGGAGAAGAGTACAAAACAAAACAAAACAAAACAAAAAATTGAAGATTGGTTCTTTGAAAGAATAAACAAAATTTACAGACCCTTAGCCAACCTTATCAAATAAAGGAAAAGGCTCAGATCTGTGCTATTAGGAATGAAAAGGAGGAAATAACTACAGATTCAGTGGAAGTCCAGAGGATAATGAACACCTATTTTGAAAATTTGTATTCCAGTATGATGGAAATTGTAGAAGAAATGGATAGATTCTTATACACATATGAACTTCCAAAGTTGAACAGAGAAGATATAAAAATGATAAACACTCCAATAGCAATCTGTGAAATTGAAAATGTAATAAAAATATCCACGGACAAAGAAAAGCCCTAGTCCTGATAGCTTTACTAATGAATTCTATGAAACTTATAAAGAAGAGTTAATGTCACTACTTCTCAGACTCTTCAGTGAAATCAAAAGGGCAGCAATACTCCCAATTTTATTCCTGGAAGCAAACCATTAACTTAATTCCAAAAGCACAGAAAGACCCAACCAAAAAAAAAAAAAAAATACAGTCCAATCTCCTTAATGAACATTGATGTGAAAATCCTCAATAAGATACTAACAAACAGAATACAGAGAATCATTAAGAAAACCATACACCCTGAGTGAGTTGGATTCATCCCAAGAATGCAAGAATGGTTCAACATGCATCAGTGAATAAACATAATACACTATATTAACAGACTCAAGGGTAAAAACCATTTAGTCATCTCAATAGATACAGAAAAAGCATTTGACAGAATCCAACACCCATTCATACTTAAAACCCTATAGAAAATCAGAATAGATGGACCCTATCTCAAACTAATAAAAGCTATTTTTGAGAAATCAACTGAAACCTTTCACACTAAAATCAGGAATAAGACAAGGATGTCTACTATCACCATTCCTGTTCGATATAGCACTGGAAGTAGCCAAAGAAATTAGGCAAGAGAAAGAAATAAAAGGAATAAAGATAGGAAAGGAAGAAGTTAAACTATCCTTATTTGCTGATTACATGATACTCCATATTGACAATCCTAAAAACTCTACCAAAAGACTGCTAGACTTAATCATCAAATTTAGTATGGCTGCATACATGATCATGCTAAAAAATTCAATAGCCTTTGTATATACAAACATCGGACTCATGAGAGAGGAAATTGAGGAATTAATCCCTTTCATAATAGCATCCAAAAAGTGAAATATCTAATAAGAATTGATCTAACAAAGGAAGTGAAAGACCTCTACTCTGAAAAAGGAGTTTGAAGAGCATATCACAAAATGGAAAGACATCCTCTGTCCCTGGGTAGGATGAACCAATATCATCAAAATGGCTGTATTCCCACAATACTATATAGATTTAATGCAATCCCCAAATGAAATCCCAAAAGCATATTTCACAGATCCAGTGAAAATAATCCAAAAAATCATCTGGAACCAGAAGAGACTTAGAATAGCAAAAGCAATTCTTGGGAACCAGGATATGGTGGAGGTATCATGATCTCCAACTTGTGAGTAAAGGCAAAACCAATGTGATAAAAACTGCATGTTACTGGCAAAATAACAGACTCAAGGATTAGTGTAATATATTAGATGATCCAGAAATAACTCCAGATACACTGAGTCACCGCATCTTTGACAAAGGAGACAAATATCCTCAATGGAGGAAAGATAACCTCTTTAACAAATGGTGCTGGAAAAACTGGACTTTCACCCACCAAAGACTAAAGCTAGACCTATCTCTTTCACCATGCACTAAACTAGAATCAAAGTGGATTAGAGACCTAAATATTAAAATAGAAACACTAAACCTGCTGCAAAATAGATTAGGTGGAACTCCTGGAGACATTGGGTTAGGGAAAGACTTCATGAGCAAAACCTCTACAGCACGAGAACTGGCAGAAGGAATTGACAAATGGGATCTTGTCCTATTGAAAAGTTTCTGCAGAGCAAAATCACTGGCAGAACAAAAAAACAACTAACAATATTGGAAAATATTTACTAGCTGTTTCTCAGGCAAAGGGCTACTATCTAGAATATATAAGGAGCTTAAAAAATCCCCTCCCCCCAGTTTAAAGACCTAATTCAAAAATGGGCATCTGAAATGAATAGATGTTTTTTAGGTGAAGTAAAAGCAACTAAGAAGCATATGAAGAAATGATCAACATCACTGGTGTTTCAAGAGATGCAGATGAAAACAACAGATATTCCATCTTACTCCACAAAGAATGGCATCCATTGTGAAATTAACCAGCAACAAATGCTGGCCAGGCTGCAGGGAGGAGGAAACCCTTCTCTACTATTGGTGGGAATGTAGACTGTTGCAACCAAAAAACTAGGATTAGAGTTCCCATTTCATCCTGCTATTCCTCTGCTAGGGATATACATGAAAGAATTAAATGATTCATATCAGAGCAATATACCTATGTTCATAGCAGCTCACTTTATGATAGCTAAATCTTGGAAACAACCCAAATGCCCGTCAACCAGAGACTGGATAAAGGAGATGTGGGATTTTTTAGAATTACTGTTTAAAAATTACTCTACCATAAAGAATGATAAGTTTGAGTCATTTATAGTCAAATGGACTACATAGCAAGTTTCAGGCTAGTCTCAACTAAGTAGCCAGATGCTGCCTAAAATAAAATAGAATTGTAGAAAACCACTCAAATAGTTAAATGGATAACTGTGAGTTTTTATATGGTTGATTTATATTTATGTATTCTTTTTGTATTGTTGATTGTGAGGCATGTTAGCTCATGTCTGTAATCCCAGCACTCAGGAGGCAGAGGCAGGAGATTACTGTGAGCTGGAAGCTTGCGTGGGCTACATAGTGAGCTCAGGGCCAGCCTGAATATATATAGCTTTATACTTATGCTTTATTCTGTGTTTGCTAGATAAGCAGTTTGTAACAGATATAATATAAATGCCAAAAGATGAGGAGGTCCTTTGTTCTAAAATGTTTTATATGGGGTTTTGAGAAATCAGAGAAATATTAGCCCTTGTCAGAAAATCAGTAGTATTTTAAGATAAAAAATAATAGTGATTTGGCCAGGGATTTGGCTCAGTGGTTCTGGTGCCTGTTTTGCAAGCGCAAGGGCCCAGGTTTGATCCCCGGTAACCACATACAGTACTGGGCGTGGAGACTCAACGCCCAGCAGCAATCAGTACAACATACCACAGTGCCAGGCGTGGTGGCTCACGCCTATAATCCCAGCACTTGGGAGGCAGAGGCAGGAGGATTGCTGTGATGTGAGTTGGAGGCTGAGCTCAGGGCCAGCCTGAACTATAAAGTGAGACCCTGTCTCAAAAAAAAAAAAAAAAAGTGATTTAAATACAAAAATTTATAAAAATTGGAGAAGAGTTTCTGTCTTACTTTACTATTTTATTAGAAGCCATATATTACTAGATTTTATGATCATTCAAGTAATCCTGTTGATATTTTCTTGACATCTTACATATTTTTACTTATGCTTTTTAAGTTATATTTTTTTACTTTTTGCCTATATATGCACAAATCTTGAAGGAAACAACTAAGCATGCTACTTTCAGTCTGTCTAGCGGCTGTGTACAAATCATAGAAGGCAAGTATTTTAAAACCTGAGATGATTTATTTTTTAAATATTTTGGTTCCTTTGCTCTCAACTTTCTCAGCTTTTCCATAATCTAAAAAGAACACTAAGAATACACAATTCTGCATGTATAGAAGGCTTTCTTGACATTTATTTTGGTCCCCAGAATTTCATGGTCTGCCTGAACTATCGTAATACATCATACATGCATCTATTGTAACACTTTTTTCTAAGGTTTGATAATTTTGTTTTTATGTCTCTTTTCCTGTAGATTTGTGTGTTCCTTGCGATGAAGTATATTTATATTGTTTGTCCTAATTCCTCTACTGCCTGACACACTTATACTACTACTGTATATATTAAATAAAATAGACTTATCAAGTGCAATTCTTCTAGGTAAATTTCACCTAATTTCCAAGTTAGGAAGAGTGGAAAAAAGTGTAGAAGCTCACTGTGGAGCAGTCCTTGCAGGAAGATGGAATTATGAAGGAACAGCATTAGTTACAGGTAAGTTATCTGCAAGATAACATTTGTGTTTCTTAATACTTTTTGTAGTGCTAGAGATCGAACCCTATCTTGTGTATGCTAAGCAAATGTTCTATCACTGAACTACACCTCTACTTTGAAAGTAATACTTTCAATGAATATTTTCATTCAGCACTTTCACTGTTTAATAGCAAATGATTGACACAGTATTAATTGATACTGCTCTATAAGTTTTGTAATTGAAATGTCTGTTGTGAGTTTTCTTTATGTGACTTCTGGAGACTGGGCAGATGAGGTTTTAGAGTGGTCATGTGTGGAGTAAAGAAATTATAGTTCTTCAAAATACAAAATTTAAATTCTCTCGTTTAAATGACCATTATTTCCCTGTACTTCTTTCTCATCCCTGTCCTCCAAGAATTCTCATCTAGGGGGCTGAGGATTTAGCTCAGTGGTTCCGGTCCTGCCTCGAAAGTGCAAGGTCCCCACTTTGATCTATTGTTGTATGTTCGACCACATAGAACTATGACTCACATCCACGAGCAATCAGTACCACATACCACAGTGTGAGGCGTGGTGGCTCATGTCTGTAATCCCAGCACTCAGAAGGCAGAGGCAGGAGATGGCTGTGAGTTGGAGGCTTGCCTGGGCTACATAGTGAGCTCAGGGCCAGCCTAAACTATAAAATGAGACGGATATGTTAACATGTAGAATCTGGCAGTTTTCTGTGGGTCAAGGAACAATTTAGACGGATGATTTTTTCTGGCTCAGTACTTCCTAGGTGTTACAAAGGGCTGCAGTCTTGAGAAAGCTTGACTAAGGCTGGAGGATCCACTTCCCAGATTGATTATTCACATGCTGACTGGCATAGGCCTTTGTTCTTCTCAGGCTTTGGCAGGAGACCGTAATTCCTCACCAAATAGATGTCTCTGTAGTGCTGTTTGAGTATTTTTACAACATGACAGCTGGCTTCTCCCAGTGATCCAAAAAATAGCAAAATAGAAACCATAATATCTTTTGTGATTCACCCTCAGGAGTCATGCTTCATCATTTCCATCACTCTGTGTTCATTAGAAGCCAGTATTAAGTGTACCTCATACTGCAGGAGGGAAAAGTTAAATCGTACCCCTTAAAGGAAGAATAACACACAATTTTGGAAATGTTTTCAAACTATCTACACCTATCATTTGGGCCCTCAGTAAGAGGAATTGTTCATCTCTCACTTGAATTTTTAGTAACTTCTTTTGTTCAGTGGTGGCTTTTTCAGCATATAAATATGTTTAAATGTCATTGACTTAAAAATTATGAAGAAGGAAATGTAAATTTCAGGCTGAACATATAGTTCAGTGGTAGAGAGCTTACTTAACACTCACGAACCCCTGCATTCTATCCTTAACACCACAAACATAAAAACTAATAAATTAATTCAAGTAAAATAGAAGTCCCTTGCTTAAACAGTTCTGTAGCTGCAACTTCCTCTTCCTCTTTCAGCAAAGCTATTCTACGGAGTAGTCCATTATTTCACTTTATCCCGTCTCCAACTCATTGGAATTTAATTATAGCAGTACTTCCTATGCAGAAAATATTTTTCTTAAAATTCTAAAAGGGAGATTACAATGACAGCGGAAGCAGAATTTGAGTGACATTCATTAGTCTGGTAAAGGTGAAGGAAAAAAAATAAAATTTTAGTTATAGAAGTTAGACTACCTTGGTAAAATTGTTTCAAAGTAATTTCCATTATATTTTACAGTTATAAAGCACTGTGATTTTAAATTTATTTAAACTTTAAACATGCAAAATATACTCTTAATTTTATTTGCACATTTAATGCTTCCGTTTATTTCCTATAAAAAAACTTTTTTTTTCTACACAGTTGGAGAAGATGGACAAATAAAAATTTGGTCAAAGACTGGGATGCTTCGATCAACTTTAGCTCAGCAAGGTATGTTTTTTTGTTTGTTTGTTTTTGTTTTTGTTTTTTGAGACAGGATCTTGCTTTGTAGTTCAGGCTGGTCCTGAGCTCAGCCTCAACTCACATCACAGCAGTCCTCCTGCCTCTGCCTCCCGAGTGCTGGGATTACAGGCGTGAGCCACCACACCCTGCATTGTGGTATGTGGTACTGACTGCTGCTGGGTGTGAGTCTCCACATCCAGTATGGTGTATGGTTACTGGGGATTGAACCCAGGCCCTTGTGCTTGCAAGACAGGCGCCGGAACCACTGAGCTAAATCCCTGGCCCAGCAAGGTATGTTTTACAGTTGATATGGTTAATAGTTGCTTATTTCATCTTTGAAAACTATATAATATAAAAGTGCTTAAGTAATTTTCCTTTAGAAGCAATCTTAATATAGTATGAGTCTAACTGTCTTTTTTTTCTTACCTGCTATACAATGGTAGTCATATGATCAAAACCAAGGAATGTAAGAAATACTCAAGGACTTTCTATGTTAGTTATTCTATAGAAAGAAAATTACAGACTGTTGTAAAATAACTTGGAGGCATTCAGTGCATATCCTCTACAGATTAGGATTGGGTGTCTAGTTAAGCAAATCATAGGAGAATAAGTCCTTACAAGGATTTCCTTATTAAAAATTCCAATGACTATAATATTAGCACTCCAACTACAGTGTGTTATGCATTGTGTTGTGTAGTGGAGGGGAACAGGCACACCAATAATGTTGAGATTTATATTAAGTACGAATCTTTTCTAGAAAGCTGGTTATTTTTCTCATAAGGTTTTACCCGGGAATTGAGCATATGTGATGTGATCTGCAGAGACCAAAACATTTGCAGATTACTTTTCAGAAGTATATGATAAAATTACAATATGAAGCATCAGTAAATGACATCCAAAAATTTGCAGATTTCCATTAAGAAATAATGCTTATTCCATTAAGAAATAATGCTTATTCTTAGGATAATGTGAAAATCACATTAGCACTGCATTACACAAATGTTAACAATTTCTTCAAATATTAAAATCTTTACCACAGATAATCTCTATGTAGAGTATATATGAGTAGAAAATTTATTTTTCATAGAGGGAATCATAGTTGAATATAAGTCTTAAAATCGATTTATTATTACTTTAGTAATAAAAAAGATAAAATATACCTTTAGAAAATAAATCTTGCCGGGAGTGATGGTAAGATCTGTAATCTCAGCATTTTGGGGTTGAGGTAAAAGGATTACTGTGAGTTCGAGGCCAGCCTGAACTACATAGCAAGACCCTGCCTGTCTCAGTAAAAACAAGAAGGAAGGAGGGAGGGAAGGAAAGAGGAAAGAAATCTTTTAGTGAGTACTGGAATTTTTTTTTGCTTTACAGAATTTGTTTTTGGTTGAGAACTCTGGGCCCTGTGCATGCCAGACAAGTGCTGTACCACTGAGCTATGATGATCCCAGTTCCTGTAGACTGAGTTCTTTTCTGAGGTTCTTCACCTTCATTGTCAGAAAATGTGTCTGATTATTTTTCCTACTACTATTTTTACAGTGATGAGTATTGAATTAGGGTCCTAACTATGGTAGGCAGACAGTTCACCAGTGGCTTATACACCTAGCCCATCCCTGATTATTTGTAAACTTTCTTTGGTAAGTTTGGAGGGTGACTTTACATGTGAACTACTGAGAGCAAGGTGGCTCAACACTAAACTCAGGCAAAGTAGTTGGAGTAGGTGACTCCTGCCTCCTCTGAAGAAAGAAACTGTAACATTTGATGCAAAATAAAAGTATGCAAACTCAAATTGTTGTTAAGCTTAAAATTATGTAAAGAGTGTTGAAATCATTCTGGTGATTCTTTCCATGTGTGTGTTTTTATTCTTTGATGAATTGAAAAGAGCCCACTAATGCTTCTGTTTTCTGAAGTTAGTTATTCTCACTGACCTCTTCCCTATGTGTTACTGTTGGATCCACAATTTCAGACAAACTCTGAAGTGGAAACCAGGAATAAATTGTTTATTATATACATTCTTAATTATAATGAAGACTATAGCTTACCTGTACATATAATGGATGTGAAAGGCAAACTGCTAATTTCTTTTACTCTTATGAGCAAAATGCTTCAGAGATTCCCAGCAGGTTGGAAATATATGTGTAAAATTAGGAACCTCCTGTAATATTAGAAATTATAAACTTATAGCCTGGAGGCTGAATCTGTCCCACAGGGTATGGGCCTTGCATTTGCCAGGCAGATCGTGCTGTCAAGCTGCAGTCCCAGCTCTTTGGTCCAATTATGCAGTCAGGACATTTCATGTACAGGTTTAGATTTACTTTTAATTAACTTTTTTTTCTTTGTTGAAATCTTTATTGGTACATTACATACACACATCATGAATACACTCAGCAATGAGAATTTCCACCAGTATATGATACAACTTAATTCTCATTTTTTCCCACTCCCTTACCCACCATATGACCCACCTGCCCCCTATATACCCCTATATTCTTTTCTTTTTTATTATAATCCCATTATTTTTCCCCTCATTTAACCCTATACCTCATTTCCCTTCGAATATTTTCTATTTCACAATATCTACCATACATTCTAGAATTCATTTATTTTTGCATTTTCTTATACCAGAAAAAAAAGATAAGATATTTACACATCTGTGACTTATTTCACTAATGAGGATGTCCTGAAGGTACATCCTTTTGAGTATAAATGACTCAATCTTATCATTTTTTATGGCAAATAGTACTCCATTCTATAAAAGAACCATATCTTTTTTATCCAGTCTCCAGTTAATGGACATTTTGGTTTTTCTAAGATTTAGCCTTCACAAACTGAGCTGCTATAAACATGGGTACACATGTGTTGCTATGATATGAATCTTGTAATTCTTTTGTATATATACCTCACAGGGGGAAAATTGAGAGATGTGGCGATATTGGGTGTGTTTTCAGTTACAGGAGGTTTAATAGTGGTGTTTCATTTTTAGTTGGATTTTTAAAACTTCTTTACAGATTTTTATTACACTCTACCCACTTCACTCATTTGTTACATGATATAGCACAACATAAATCTCTGAAATGATTTGAGTTTGTAACTGTTTCAGTAATACTAACTATAAAATTTGCTTAGAATCTGCTTAATAGCAGCACTTAAATCTTTTCATTTGATTTTTATTTTAATTTAATGTTTAATAGGTAATATATTCAAATGGATAAAATTTAAGGCATAGAAAGGGTCTAATTGTCATATGATTATTCTTCATATTGTTTCTCATATATTATTATTCATATTATTTTTTACTTTAAAATACTACCCTTATCTCTCATATTACCTCTTAACGTTTAGCTACCCAACTCACATTCCTAGCTGTAGGCAACTAGTGTTAACATTTTCTTGTGTAGCAAAAAAAAAAATTTCAAAAAAATATATATACATACACATTTATTTATGCATATTTAATAATATATTTATAAACAGGTAGTTGCATATTACTATAGTATGCTGTTTGTTTTTTTCCACTTAACCCATGAACTATAATTTCTTTGCACTGTGTAAAAATGCTCCTCAAACTGTTTTTTTTAGTGGATATATAAATTTACATGTCAGCAGTATGTAAAGATTTCAATTTTTCGCATCCTAGCCAGTGTTTGTGTGCTAGGGATCAAACCCAGAGCCCTACAAGTGAAAAGCATTTAGTCTGCGATGGAACTATAATACTAGCCTTTGTCTTGTAATTATAATCTTTTCGCGGGCATGGTGTGTGGTACCTGGGATTGAAATTGGGTCCTTGTGCTTCTAAGTTAGGCTCGGTACCACTTGAGCTAAGTCTCTGACCCTAACTGTAATCTTCTAGAGTGGGTGGGAAATGGTATCTGTCTCTGTCTGTGTCTCTCTGTGGCTTCTAATGCCCCTTCCCCGTCTCTTGCTTTCTTTGCTCTCTCTCTCATTGTCTTTGGTTTCTTTCTTTACTCTCTCTGTCTCTGGTCTCTTTCCCTTCTCTTTCTCTCTCTCTCCCACTCTTTCTGGTCTCTCTCTCTCTGCTCTCTCTCTTTCTCATTCTTTCTTGTCTTGTCTCCTATCTCTCTTCTCTCTCTCTGTGGTCTATTGCTCTTTCTCTGTCTCTCTGTCTCTCTGTCTGTCTGTCTGTCTGTCTCTCTCTCTCTCTCTCTCTCTCTTTCTCTCTCTCTCAGTACCAGTGGGTCGAACTCAGGACCTTGGGCTTGCCAGGCAGTTTTGATGCCACTGAGCTACATCTCTAGCTCTTGAAATAGTGTCTCAGTGTGGTTTTTATTGCATTTCTCTGCTAGCTAATAAGATTAACCATCTTTTCATTTTCACTTTTTTCCCTATTTCATTTTCATTTTCTTTTCTTTTTTTTTTTTTTTTCTTTTTGAGACAGGGTCTTGCTTTGTAGTTCAGGCTGGCCCCGAGCTCAGCCTCAAACTCACATCACAGCAATCCTCCTGCCTCTGCCTCCAGAGTGCTGGGATTACAGGCGTGAGCCACCACGCCCGGCACTGTGGTATGTGGTACTGGTTGCTGCTGGGTGTGAGTCTCCACACCCAGTAATGTATGTGGTTACCGGGGATCAAACCCAGGCCCTTGCACTTGCAAGACAGGCGCTGAAACCTCTGAGCTAAATCCTCGGCCCTCATTTTCATTTTATTAATAGCCATTTATATGTTTTCTTTGAGAGTCTATTTATTCAAATCCTTTGTTCATTTTTTAAAAATGGATTTCTTAGCAAGGTGCCCCGTGCCTGTTATCCTATCCACTTGAGAATCTGAAGTGTGTAGATTGCTTCAGTCCAGGAGCACAAGACCAGTGTGGATAATGTGGTCAAATCCTGTCTCAGAACAAAAAACAACATAAACCAAGTGATTTTATTATATGTTCACCATATCCTGTAATGCTATTGTCAATATTCCAAATAGCTGTGATTTTCTTAGAATTAGAGAGCTTTGAAACTGTTACTCGTTTTGCCCTATTTTCTTGTTTTACTCCAGGGTTATATGAATTGTGAGATTAATAAAGAAAATTTAATAGACTTTTCTGTTATAGTTTATCTTATTTTTCTGAACTGATACTGTGCAACTTTGCATTTAATTTTCGAATTTTTAACCATTGGTGCTACTTTAAGTTTTTAATAAGGGAAACTTTTGCTGTTTCATCTCTCAGAAAGTATTGGAGGAGTTAAATTATTGTAATGACACTACTTGAGAGGCAAAGGGCTGTGATTATGTCTGTATTAGAGGTGGCTAATTTTGATGATGGTCAGAAGTCTGCACAGCTCACAGCAAGATGACACAGACTAAAGTGACAGGTGGGAGTGGAGATTGCTGGCTGCTGTGAAGAGAGGAACTTTAAATATTGGGACAAAGGAACAAATTAACACATTTAAATTACTATATAACTTGGAATTCAACCGGTGTTGAATCCTCCTTGTGATTTTTATGTCTATGTTTTTGTTATTTTCTCTTTAATGTTAATTTCACTTATTTCTTGATGAATAAAAATCATTTGCTTAATTTACTTGACTGTTGGAGCCATTGTTACTCTAGAAAAAGTCAGTAATAATTTTCTCTAGTACACAAGACATAATGATTCTCCCACTGTTCTGGGGAAAATTTGACTTAATTTAAAAATGATTCTGACTGGTACAGGAGGATTATTTCTTATTAGAGAAAAATAAGACAGAGGTTAGGAATAATTATAATTATGGTTTATCTTGTGTTATGTTGTATATTTTAATTATGAATTCAAAATGGAATAAAGTACTACAAACATTTAAGGACATGGCTCTGGCACAATAAAACACAAAACCTGTACAATTTTAATGAAGTTAAACTGGAAATCTAAATACCTATAACATAGCTCTTCTACAACTGTAATATAAGGCATGTGTTCACTGCTTCAAAATGCTACTGGAGGATAGGGGAACAGAGGTTTTCAGGGAGAGCAGGTCCTGGAAATTTTTCCTGGTAAATATTGAAATATCTGTTTATTGGGCTCTGAAGGATGAAGAAATTAGGTAAGGAAATGAGATTGTGGGCATTGGAGTAGAGATATGGAGAAGCTGGGTGATCAGAAGCACAGAGGGAGAATAGCAGGAGGCTCTGAAGGTGCATAAGTGGGAGCAGAGCCTCTGGCCAGCAGGCAGGCTGATGCACAGTCAGAGGAGGCATGATGCTGGAGACTACATGAAGGGGATTAGAGTTTGTTACATATGCATACAAAGCGAGACAATAATTGAATAGGAAAGCAAGAGGTAATGTTCTTAGGACTGTCTTTTAGGATGCTTAGCTTAGTAATAACTCTGGAATAAATTAGGGAGAGGTAGAGATTAAATGGAGGTAGCATAAGGTTGTTTCCATGCTGGTGCTGATGAATGCCTAGGGACGCAGTGACAGTGTAAGCGGAGAAAGTTCCCTGGGAGCTAAAGAGATGAATAGTCTATAAAGGATGAAAAATTGCGAGAATAAACTAGGGGATATTTATTGAGGGATAATAGTTTTGAATATGTAAAGTTTGAAGTTCTGGTATGTAAAAGTCCTTGGGGCAAGTGGAAATGTAAAATGGCTCAAAAATAAAGGCTACAAGGTAAAATATTACCTTGGGGGTTAGATAAAGGTAGAAGATGAGTGTCTCTGTAGGGGAGTGGAGACCTCCGCAGGAGAGGTGGCTAAATGTAGAAACTAAGGAAACAAATGCTAATGTTTTTTTTTGTTGTGATTGTTCTGCCAAGTGTCTTACATAACCCTAACATAGCTCTTTTGGAATACATACACTTGAATTATATGTTGTATCTACTGTACTGTATCTTCTACTGATAGATTGAAAGGGAAAGCATTCTAGTTTTTGATTTTTAATGACTTGGTAAAAAATATTGAATGCCTGCCGTCATAACACCAAGCTAATGTTTGCTTATTGTATTAAAGTTAAAGTTATTTTTAGGAGTAGTGAATAATAGTGCTTATTTAGTGCTAGATTTTATTCTAAAGTTCTTATTTGCTTGATATAGACCTATGTTCAAGGGAAAGTAGGCTAGTGTTTCATTATGATAGTGAGAAATTTGGTTTAAACACATTCTTAAAAACAACATTTTTAGGGGATACTTCTATATGATGTGAATGTAAAAAACATGGTTGTTTGACCAGGTACTTCCTTAAAACATTTGAAATACATTTTTGTCTCCTCTTCTGTGGTTTAAAATGCCTTCAACGGGTTGAAAGAATTTCGATAATTTGTTTTACAGAAAGATAAAGGTCTGACATTTAACACAACCCAGGTGCGTGTGGTTTCTTAAAAAATGTCAAAAAGGTCACATGATTTTAGTGTGCAAAGTCAGAAAAACAAGATCTTTTTGAGTTTCTTAAGTGAAATGGAACATAAATAAAAATTCCCTATGTAAAAAACAAGACAGTATTTAATTACTATAAATTTTGAGGTTTTGTCCAGTTTTGTTAATTATAGTAACATCTTGTTGCATAATTTATTAAACTCCTTGTTTTAAAGTAATTCAGTCCGAGTCTAAATTTATTATTTCCATACTAGCTTTGGGAACTGAAATACAGCAATGGGAGCAATTCAGTGCTTGAATAAGTATGTTTTTAATGGCATTTTAAATGTTATTTATAAGTTCTTCTGGGATGAATTTCATTATAAGAGTAATCATTATTTCTTTCATCTACTTTGAATAATACCTTCTTCCAAAATGGATGAAGTTATATAGTTATGTCTTTCATCTCCTTTTCAAAAGAAAACACATGTGTGATAGTTCCAGATGATATTTTACTTAAATAAATGGAATGAGCATAATGAAACTTCTGTTAGTTTCTTTATGTAATTTCCACCTTGGATTTTTAGTAGGTAGGACAATTGAAATAATGAGGCTTAGCTATTGATCTTATTTCAAGCTGCTTATTATAAAAAACTCCATATTTGTTTCCATTGCTTCTATTTTGACTGTAGGAATATGATTAAAAACCCATGTTATAACAAAGGAATGCTCTAGATATTTTTTAAAACTATAAATTATACCTGTTTCTTAAACATTATTGTTGGTTAAGAATTGTTATATAAATAGGAAATAAATTGTCTCCTTGTCTCAACCATGTAGATAAGTATTGTGAAGACAGATTCATAAACAAGGAAATGGTGACACAGCTGACTTAAGGGGCCACAAAATAAGGAAGATGAAAGAGTCCTTTAGCTCTGCATCCCCTAACTGTACCTTTTACCACAACTAAAGACCTAAAGTTACATCCTGTATAACTCAATGGGAGTTGTATCTACTGAATTATTTCCTTGGGGTATATGTTTGTCATAGTTAAGTATGTACTTAAGGAGAATATAATTTTACTGAGTATATTCATAAAGATTTTGTAACATATGTTAAAATAGTTTTTTCTTGTTTGCACAAAAATCATAACAATAAAAATAGAAATGTAGGTACCCATAAGTCTGTCATTCTAACTAATAAGTCTCTCCCTATCCTTCTCTTTTCTAATTCTCACTAAGCACCACATTTGAAATATTTGAAATTCTGACCTACACATCCGTGGAGTTTCCTAAAATTGAGTTCTTCATTTGGAGTTTGTACTGTTGAAGCTTAGGTCAGCTCCTGACTACTCCCAGAGAATATTCCCTCAGATTGTACCAACTAGGGAAGAAACAGTGGTTTTAAAGAAATGTCATAGCAAGACAAGAACAATCCAAATCTGAAATTAATAGAATGAAGAAATTATAATTATCAGACTTGAAATTCGTGAAATTGAGAGTAAAAAAGGATTAATGAATCAGAGTTAGTTCTTTGGGAGGGTAGGAAGAAGTCTGAGTACTGGAAAGACAGAAATAAAAATGGATCAAGATGCAGTACATCTTTGTACAAATTTCTTCATAATGAATGTATTTAGTGTTCTACAGTAAGAGAAAGGGGCAAGGGGTGAGGAGGAATGGAGGGCAAATAAGAGGAATAAAGATAGGTCATGTACAGGAACTTAATCACTCCACTTGGTGTAAACATTATATACCATAATATGAGCTAAGACAAATATCAACAAATAGTATCAAAAATGGGATAGGCTAGTTGGAGGGGAAGGAGGAAGGGAACTAAAAAAAAAAAGGAGGAAACATGCTATATACATGTTTATATACATACATGCTGTGTGCATGTAAACTTTTCCTAAGATGACTATAAACTATATGAACTGCAAATAAAATATATATTAATTTTAATAAAAATACAAAAACAAATATAATCCTTAAATATAATTGAGTTAAAAATAACATCTCTATTTTATTTTATTTATTTATTTATTTTTTTAGGTTTTTTGAGACAGGGTCTCACTTTGTGGTTCAGGCTGGCCCTGAGCTCAGCCTCAAACTCACATTACAATCCTCCTGCCTCTGCCTCCCGAGTGCTGGGATTACAGGCATGAGCCACCATGCCCGGCACTGTGGTATGTGGTACTGGTTGCTGCTGGGCGTGAGTCTCCACACCCAGTATTGTTATGTGGTTACCGGGGAATCGAACCCGGGCCCTTGCGCTTGCAAGACAGGCGCCAGAACCAGTGAGCTAACTCCCCAGCCCTAAAAATAACATCTCTAAATTCCTCCCAGAAGTTATAAACAGTATCCAGTTTAATGTAGTTTATAATATAATAGATAAACTTGAAAGTTCCTATGGAGTTAGCTTTGACCTGATTATAGGTAGGGTATGTGAGCTCTTTTAAGACTTCCTTTTAGGTGGGGCCGGGGAGTTAGCTCAGTGGTTCTGGCGCCTGTCTTGCAAGCTCAAGGACCTGGGTTTGATCCCTGGTAACCATATAACAATCCTGGGCGTGGAGATTCACGCCCAGCAGCAACCAGTACCACATACCACAGTGCCGGGCATGGTGGCTCACGCCTGTCATCCCAGCACTCGGGAGGCAGAGGCAGGAGGATTGCTGTGATGTGAGTTGGAGGCTGAGCTCAGGGCCAGCCTGAACCACAAAGCGAGACCCTGTCTCCAAAAAAAAAAAACCTAAAAAAAAAAAAAAAAAAGACTTCCTTTTAGGCAGAAGCCACACTTGATAGATTACAAAAATTTCCCTAAGTGATATTTAATTCAACATTTAAGAATTCATAGGTGTGAGAGATTGCTATGGGATGGTGTGATTTCTTTCCATTAAATAGCAGGTATGGGGAAGTTTGTTGCTTATTGAAATGTGAGGAATGTGACCTGATCTACATGCTAGGTACAACATGTATATTTTCTGTGAAAAATTTATTCATATAGAATGTTAATTTAAGCACTGATGGCCATTGATGATGGGGCATGATAAACCGCGACTATTCTAATATCACTGTATATCTTTAAAATGTATTTTATGTTATATATTTTATAAAGTGCATATTTCCTGAGCATTTCCAAATTAGTCAAAAAATATAGTCTGTCAATTGTTCAGAGATTTATTTTTAGTTTTTTTGAGACAAGGTCTCACTTTGTAGTTCAGGCTGGTCCTGAATTTAGCCTCAAACTCACAGCAATCCTCCTGTCTCTGCCTCCCGAGTGCTGGGTTTACAGGCATGAGCCACCATGCCTGGCACTGTGGAATGTTGTTCTGATTGCTAGTGGGTATGAGTCTCCACACCCAGCATTGTTGTATGTGCTTACCCAGGTCCTTGCACTTGCAAGGCAGGCACTAGAACCACTGAGCTAAATCCCTAGCCTTGTTAAGAGATTTTTAATGATCAATATTACCTTAGTCTGTGTTTCAGGATCAAGGTGTTCTCCACTTTGAAAGGACCTTTGAATAGGAAAGAATGAAATGATGGCTCAGGATGCTTTATGGATTCTATTAAGTCTCCCTTTTTATAAGTCATAATAATGAAAGTTTATTAGTCTTTTTTTTCTTTACAGGAACACCAGTGTATTCAGTAGCATGGGGCCCTGATTCAGAAAAAGTTCTGTACACAGCAGGCAAGCAGCTGATCATTAAACCTCTTCAACCAAATGCTAAAGTTCTACAGGTATTTCACAGGAACTTGTAAATTGTTATCAGGATATGCCTGGCTGTTGAGGTAGAGGGAATTTGGAGTCCCTTTCTTCTGAGCAGTCACTTTACAGCCTGAAGTTTTAAGTATATCAAGTTAGATTCATATGTACAGAGTTAAGACAAAGCAGGAATAAATCTGAAAACTTTGTTTTCTTAGACTTTAAAATCATCACTGTCATCATTTCAAATCATTATGCTCTCTCCAAGATCCTAACATTCTTTTAGTATTTTTAGAATGGAGGTGTCCATGTAACCATTAGAATAAATTATGTGATTAGTTTGATGAATAATATAGCAATTATTTATCTGAAGGATAAATATTAAGTTCATGTTTTCTTTTGAGTTGTTCAGAGAGAAGAAGAGTTCAGTTACTTAAAGGAAAGGAGAAAGAATTATACTAAGTCCAGGGGCCAGAGGAGTGATTGACCAAAATGATAACAAGGTTTGGCTAGTAAGGTTTTGGGATTAGTTAGCTGGGTTCAAAAATCTCCTAACTTGCCAATACGTGGCCTTAGGCAAGTTATGAAAAATCTTTGTGTGTTAGCTTTCTCATCCCTAGTTGTTGACACAGTATCTACTTAATAGAATTGTTGTAAGGGCTAAATGAGTTAAATTATAAAGTACAGGACAATGTCTGGCATGCAGTAAGAACTCAATGTAGAGTAGTTGTTACAGATAATATGTGAGTATTGGTTAATTTGTCATCTGTATCACTTCATTTTAAGTGAAGAAAGTTATAAGTTGTTGCTTTTTCTTGGAGCTTATTTTACTCAAATTTCATTGTTTACTCTGTAGACCTTAAGAACAATGAATTGGGAAGACTGTAAAAAGAAAGCCCTTAAGTCTATTGCCCTTTGATATTAAGGATTTGTTAATTCTTTTTTGTTATATTATTATGTTCAAGGTAGCATTTAATTACATTTGTGGTAATAGCTAAATGGGAACACTAATCACATTGAAGAGCAAATGCTTACTTCCTTGATTACCAGTATCTGGGTTACATATTTATTTTATACACACACACGCATGCGCATGTGTGTGTGTATAAAAAACATAATCTTGTCATACAATAAATGCAGCAGCAGATTCTCTGATGTTCAGTTTTAAGCCAGACCCATAAAGGCAGACAGTGAAGCTTGGGAAATACGCAGAAGAAGATAAAGAGAATACTAAAGGTGTTCATACAGTAAGTGTTAAAAAACAAAAGGAAAAGAAATGCACTGGTGGTATACTTCAGTGATAGGGCGTACTTAGCATGTATCAGGCCCTGGGTTTAATTCCCAACACAAGTAAAAGAGAGGGAGAGGGGCAAGGAGTGAGAGAGAGAGAAAGAGAGAAAGAGAGAGAGATAGAGAGGCAGGAGGGTTGGGAGGCTTCAAGCAAGAAGAGAATATTAGTATCAGTAATGGAATCAACTGTACAAATGAAACAGCAAGAATTAGATTCAGCTGACATTTCAGAGAATATATTTATTCCAGTGTTACCACACAAGTAAGAAACTTGAAATAGTTCAGCAGCATTTGGAATTCAGGAAATACTGAGCAAGCTACAGAGTGGATATCAAATGCTTTGCTTGGTGTAAATTAGAAATGACACAAACAAATAAGGAATTACATGGTGGGTATGAAAATAGGTTTATAGGATTACACAGTGAGATACTGCATTTTCTCAGTTGATGACAAAATAAATCATGAGAGGCAGTGTGCTGGTTGTGGTAGTAAGCCTCCGAGTCCCAGCTGCTCTGGAGACTGGGGCAGGAAGATCTTTTGAGATCAAAAGTTCAGGCGCAGCCTAGGCAATATTGTAAGGACCTTCTCTCTCTCTCCTCTTTCTTTCTCTTTCTCTCTCTTTTTAAAATTGATTTCATTTATTTATTTTTTATGGTTTCTTGAGACAGGACCTCGCTTTGTCGTTGAGACTGGCCAGGTGATCTTCTTGCCTCTGCCTCCCAACTGCTGGCTGTATAGGTGTGAACCACCATACCTGGCTAGGACCCTGTCTCTCAAAGAAAAGGAAAAGAAAAAGGGTTTTTTCTTTACAGAAAAATCTTCACATTTACTTTTTTTTTTTGTGGTACTGAGGATCAAATTCAGGCCCTTTTGCTTGCAAGGTAGGCACATATTTACAATTTAATTATTGTCCTTTTTATTTCTTACAGTGGAAAGCTCATGATGGTATTATTTTGAAAGTTGATTGGAACTCAGTCAGTGACCTTATTTTATCGGCTGGTGAAGACTGTAAATATAAAGTAAGTAAAGTTTATCATCTGGTTGAAGGAATCAAATTTAGATGAAAAAGTTAAGCATATAAGAACATAGTTTCAGTGTTTTACTTTAGCTATGTCTTTTAACTCTGAGAATTTTAATTCTAATTTTTTTCTAATTTTAAGTAGTATTTAAAGTTCCAGGTATAAAACCTGTCTCATTGACATATCGCATTTGATTTAATAAGTAGTCAGTGTGACTCAATTTAAATCAGCTCCTTTAAGTTTTTACTGAACACTGATCCATTTCAAAGCAAAATAATTTGTGGGAAGAATAAGATTTTTCTTTTCTGTTGTGCCAGGGATCAAACCCAGAACCTTGCAAATACAAAGCATGTATTTTACCACTGAGGTACACCTCCAGCCCCAAGAATAAGCTTAGTATAACTATAGTTAGAGAAACATTAATAGAGATAAATAATTTTAGAAAAAGTTGTTAGAGCCTTCAGTAGACAAAGAGAAATTCATGCAAAATTACTCAGTATCTCAAACTTTTACTGTTAAATTTAAAGCACTCAAAATGGGTGAGTTTAATCCAAGGTTGAGTAAAATCTAAGTTTTTATATCATTGAAATACTTCTTGAAGTATTTAATTTTAAAGGAATACAGCTTTTTCCTCCTTTGTATGACAGTAAAGATGTTCAGTTGCTAATATTATAAGATGATGATTTATTAATCTTTGTTTGAGGATCTGGTGATTGTTATAGATTTTTAAAAGTTTGTTTTTATAGGTATGGGATAGTTATGGCCGTCCATTGTACAGTTCACAACCTCATGAGCATCCTATTACCTCAGTTTCCTGGGCCCCAGATGGAGAATTATTTGCTGTTGGATCATTTCATACTTTACGCTTGTGTGATAAAACTGGGGTAAGTTGTAATGGTGAGCAGGCACAGGTATGCTGTTGTAAATGTGGTAAAGTACCATACACATTGTTCTCATTTTTAAAAAGACATTTCAGTGACTTCATTTGAATGAATCTTTCTCATTTATCTTCTTAATATACGGGTTCCATCAATTTTCAGATTAATGGAACCAAAGAAACTGTTGACTTGAAAAATGAACATGCGCTTTACTCTTTCGAGAAATACTTGCTTTGAGCCTGATCATGAAGGATGGTGAGGTAGTTAAAGTATTACAATATATATCCATTCTATAGAGAGAATCTGGTTTTAAATTTTTTTATTTAAAATTTTAGTTGCATGTTTCTTATAAAGAAGAATTTTAAAACACGCACTTAAAACCAAAGGACCTATTTGTCTTTAAGAATTCATATCTA